>JAODUH010028458.1:0-23287 GCA_027564835.1 Typhlichthys subterraneus
AAGTACACAAACATTGTTTGCAAGCACACAAATCTTTATTACAGAGCTTTGTCTCGTGGCACTGATTTCACGCCATAAACATGTTAAACATTTTGCATTTTTCATTGAGGAAGATCTATTGAAACAATGTACTACTTATTTCTGCATTAAAAGCATAATTGTGTTGCTTCATCTCTTTACTTGTAGACCCTGTAGCAAAAGCAGATTGATATGCATTTGTCTCACACTACACTACAAAAACAAAAAAAAAAACAAAAAAAAAAACAAGATGGCCACACGATACTAAGCGAGGATCCCACTAATCTCATTAACTTGCATTACCACTGGCCTATGGTTAATGGTTATTCCCTTTTGCGTTTCAATGCCTGTATTACAAAGTATATTGTTCTGCACTTTAATGTTGAAGCATCCCAATTATTGCAAACTCCAGTGAAAATTGATTCTGAAAGACCCCCGGGGGCCATCTTACTTTCTGTGTTGACTAGGCCATCGTCTTGGTGGTCCTTGCTGTCACAGAGCTGCAGTTTGTCAACCTTGAAGTCCTGCTCCTCTTCCTCGTCGTCATCCTCGTTGTCGCTGCACTGGGTTAAAGCGCTCACCAGCTCCACGAAGATCTCATCATTGATGAACCCACACTCTGGAGGAGATTGTGCTTGTGTCAACAACATGTGTGCTTCTCCCTCTCCTCTAAAGCACTTCTATGTTTAAATATTAAGCCACATTATAAAAACAAAAGCATTACAACACAAGATTAAAGGGGGGAAAGATTTCCAAGATTATTAGCAAAATAACTGCGATACGATGTTCTATTTTGTGTGCATGTGCATTCACCCCTGTCTCCATGGACCTTGCCATCATAGTTCTTTATGAGTTCTTCGATGAAAGTGCCATCTTGGTCCAAGATCTCATCTCCCATGTAGGGGATGTTATGGAGCACGGTCTCATCCTCCACCTGGGTGCATGAATATGACAAACGCTTCAAATCAGAAACAGGGTCTCTCATTCCTGAGAGTACAACCAGCAAACACCCAGACTGATCACTAACATTATTAACATTGTTAAGCTAATCAGTAAGTGTTTATGAAATGTTTTGATTCATCTGTTGGGGTGTGTGTAATCCTTCAAATAAGATGTGGGCTTGTCATGCATGACTTAGCTGACAATAAAACAGCTGGGATGTCTCCGGTAGAGAGAGGAATGCAGAGAGCTGTAATCACCATGAAGTTCTGCTGCAGTGGAGACCAGGAATACATAACGGGGACAGAAGCCACAGCATTCAGAGTCTTCAGAGGAATGACCTGCTTGGGGAACTCAGAGAAGCCACTGTCCACCGTGCACTGGGAATGGAAAGATATGCGAAGATATTCACGGGGAACTGTAGCCTAAATTGTGTTTTTTGAGCTGTAAAGTAAATAATGACACTGCACTGTGATTAGACACATAAATGCTGATGTTAATATTGACCACATTTTGATTTTAGGGTCTGAAAATTGCTCATATCGGTTAAAACTCGCCCTGAAATATTAACGTTAATGGGGCCCCCTCCCCTCACTCAGCTCCTTGACTAAATTTAAGCATTTTTCAAAGTTGTGCAGTGGGTGGAGTCAGAGACACTATATAGAGATCCCACTTGGATAATTTAGAATGGAGCTCTATGGGAGAATTCTAAAACGCCAAATGTGGCAGTAGGAAGAAGCGCTCAGTTGAGGTTTTGCAACAGTTACTTTCAAATTGTGGTAGACTGACTTTGAACAAGCATGCAATACGTGGATAATATATTTGAAATGCGCACAGCAGCTGCCAGCTGCCTATGTTGTTAAAATTAGATGCTTTTGTACAATTCATTAATTAACATGTGAAATGTGTAAAAACATTGCGTCCTTATAACACTCAGATCTTACCAGCAAAGTGCAAATGAACGTCCACAAGCCACTGAATTAATCGGCACACCCATATAAGGCACACAAACGTGGCATATCAACGTGTTATTGCAGATGTTACTGTACTGTCAATGTTATTGAGGATCAATATTCTTTTTTTAAAATGATTTAGATTAGGGGTTAATGTAGTTTATCTTCAATGATAAGATGTTTATATTGAGCAGACCTGCTGTAGGCTAGACAGCGAAAATTGCAATATTTTGTAAGTATTTTGTCCATCTCTATTTGTTTCATAAGCATAATATTAGTGTAATTAAATACATATTTTTTGTATGCTTATAATGCTACAAAAGCATATTCATTGTGTTAGCAAAGCTGTAAAGCAAGATAGCTCTATTGTTTCTAATCAGTTTGTTTTGTGTAGCCGCCAACGGCCGTTAGAGAAGTCGGTGTCTTCAAACCTTCTGCATGCATAGTGGAATTATAAACTTGAGAAAAAATGCTTTTAAAGCCTTATTTTGGGGCAAAATCACCAAAAGTTTGAAGAGGTTTGTATCAGATTTGACTTGCGATCATATACGTGCCGTTCTTTTGTCCCAATGATCACTGAAAGTGAGGTAAAGGCTCTCTCCCATGCCATTGAGTGCATCCTAAATAAATGTCAGAGCGTTCAAAGATGGCTACAGAGTGGCGAGACTTTCCTTTAAGGACTTTGGTGTGGTCAGGCTCAGAGCTGGGGTGAAGTTACACTTTAAAACATAGTAGAGCATGTAACACTTTAAACTGTTTACCCTCCATTCTAACCAATGGTTGATATTGTTCTGTCTAACTGACAGTTTATTATTACCAACTTCAAAGCATCTCCTGCTGCTATTGTGCCATTTTGTTGACTTGGATTTGACTATTATTATTATTAACACAAATTTACAAAAACAGATTATTGCACATGGGATTATTACAGAGCCTGCAGGTTATCCCAGATATACATCATTCATTCATAATAACCTCTCTAGTCCCTCGTAGAGAGCTCACAGATGTCATGATGTGCACGGGCTGGATTCGCCTGGTCTTCCACTCCTGGTTTAGAATGTCTGTGCGCTCCAAGATCTTCTGACGGTTGGTGTTGAACATGCTCTGTTAACAGGCGACAGCATACGTTACAAAGAATGCTTATATTACACGGTATCTACAGAGCATCTGAAAAGTATTCACAGCGCTTTACTTTTTCCATATTTTGTGATGTTACAGCCTTATTCCAAAATGGACTAAAATACATACTATTGTCACTCTGCACTGTATATTGCACCTGCATTCCTAAAGCAAGCAGCTTTATCCACACTTCTAAAAACAGCAACTATGTGCACCTAATATGACTTAAGGGACTTTCCCAGCCCTCAGCCTGTGGACATACCTTGACCTCGTCGGCCCGTCTGAAGCGCTTGAGCTGTCTCAGCCTCATGTACACTGACTTGACTCTCCTCTTCCAGCAACCAGGGCCCTTCTCTGAGCGCTTGCCGGTAAGCACCATGGTAACGCTGCAGACAATCACAGGCAGCGGTGACGTTATTCCACTGCTGCTCAGCATATGGCTCATGTAGATATTCTTATTTGAAATGCAGAATGTTGTGTTAGCCGTATGGAATATGCACTTTATGTAGGAGTTTGGATCATCAAACTATATATTAATGTAGTGGGAGTCAGTCACATTGGAGAAGAAAATAAAAACATATGTGTTTATATACATGTACAGCTTTGTTTAAGCAGCTAAAAAGCCGTCCATCGATTAGACAGACTATGCCACCAGCAAGGAGCTGTGAGTGTGCATATGTGGCTGTGTGCATGGAGTCTACTAATGCACAGCTTCTCTTGAAAGTATTAGGGCTGAGAACATACTATATCCACTATGCTTGTTTATTTGAACTGCTGTGGAATAATATATAATAGTTAATACACTATCTATTATCGTGGCTTTTACTCATTGAGTAATGCGGCTGTATCAACCAACTTTCTCTTCAGGATGAATTATCTCTCTTATCTTATTAATAAACAGTTGAATTGTTGCACCCATTCCAGACTCTTCAGGGCGCACGTGGTCAAATAAAAAGCAATTCCATTTCACCCAGAAAACATGAAATGGACATACAGGCACTGTTCACTTTACATATGCGCAACATAACAGTTTCAATTCAGTCTTCAGAGCTAGGAAATCCCCTGTCTCTGCGACAGTTCGACTATTCACTGTTGAACATCTGACAGGAAATCAAAGACATTATCTCATAGAACTGGCGTGGCCGCTACAATATTCATTCATCTACAGCAGAAGGGAAGACTGTCTGCATTAATCCAATCTCAAGCTATATCTATATCGTCATGGCAGTAAACACTACGGTACAGGGATCGATTGTAGTGGGAAAGACATCGTCTCCAGAGGGCTAAACCATACCGTATATCTATTGTATAGTTGTTCACACAACAATGGCCTCGCCAAAATTAAACATATGTCCATAATCCCCTATATATGACATATATATTATTTTAACATATTGCTGAATATTGCCCACAGATGGCAAGAAATAGAACAGCTGCCTTGGTATGTACAAAGAGAAAAAGTTTGGCTTTTTCGTTGCGTCAACCACCAACAAAAGACAATGTACCATGTCTTAACACTTACCTTTCCAGTGTCATGCCAAGTGCAGAGACAAGCACCACACCAACGCGATGTACTATGATTCCGAGACCATATCAGCACATACACAAATAAAAACCACCGAAATTAATTTGTATGAACATGAAATTATGTTCTGAAATCTGAGCAGAGGAGGCAACAAGTCCCAAAAGACAACGTTACCACAGGTTATGAGGACTCGCGAGTACTGTAATACATAATTAATAGACAGCATCCCTTTGCTACAACAAGCATCGAGCTAGCAAGCTAACATCCTTGTGGCAGAATATCATTTGTAGAAGTGAGTGGTGACCCGGGGGCAGACAAAGTTTACCATAATTGAAACAACCACGATAAAAAGCAGCAAGTCAGATTCACCTCATAATGACAGGAAATCCCGCAGCTGGCAGTATGTCCTACCTGCGATAGAAGCTCAGTCCTCATCCAATTAAGTGATTCGTTGAGAATTTGACAAACACTGACTAAATCGTCCTTTGTGTTGTTGTGGATTAGCTCGCTAAACAGCCGGCTAGTCGTAAGGTTAGCAAGCTAGCAGCGGTTCGCCTCGCTCGTCCACCCACCTACCAGATTCACGAACACCGGCTTACTTGCGATCGGCACACAAAGAATCCATTTTCATGATGACATTGGCCTTGTAACAAACGACCCGCTTGATGTGAACGCCTGTATATAAAATACACAACTTTCAATGTTACCTTATCAAAAACAATAATGTCCTATATTACAATGTTTCCGCCTCAGCAACTATTCAAACCTCTAGCTGTCTCACACTCGCCGCCCACTACGGCTGCAGTGGGAACCAAGAAGCGCCAAACGTTTGGACCAATTAGAGATACCGATGCTAAACCATCGTACTGTACTATCACACAATAGGCTGGATTGTAACTGAGCTCTAACCAATAGGAGTTAGCGCTGTATTGGAGGCACAGAATGGGGGACATAGCTTCTCTTTGTTCTTTCATTTATCAATATAATATAATCTAACGTATTAGATCAACGTGTTGGACAACTATTCGATTATAGTGACACAGAATACACCATATAACGATTTCGAATCGATAACTTGTAGAATTTTCATATTAACATTTTCTTCCCCCATATATTTTCAATTAAATTATTCCTTTCAACCCTGTTGCCACCAAAAATGGAAAAATACTCGTTGCTTTTGAGTTTTAAATTTGAAACGGATAATCTAATAAACAAAGAACCCATAACGAAATAATTTACGTTTTCTTACTTTTTTATTTATTTTATTTATGATCCACGCTTTGCGCAGGCGCAATTTATTGCTAGTCGCCAACTGGTTGCACTCTAGGCTGTCCTACTCTGAAGTATTTTACCGTGTATCTTATTGATTAACAGGAAATATGCGCTGAATGTCTGTGTTGTGTCCAAAAAATAAGGCCCATATATTTATTGGTGTCTTTGTGATAAGACCTCAGAAAAAAACTAATAAAAACTATTCCTGATGCAAAATCCAAATCAAATTCATAGGCGGCCTTAACCTCAGACGACCCACAGTGCCTTCACGCTGGGGGCACTGTAGGCTACCCATAGAACTATATAATAATTACTATACCACACGAGATCAAACAACCTCCCGAACCACAGAAGTGGTGTCACCCACTTGGACAGGCTGTGGCAGGATATACATAACAACACCATGAGTCCTCATGAGTCTTCAGAAAAGTATTTATAAAAAACGTGGGCCATTATTTGTATGCCTTTTCTGTCCCTCAGATAAAGCATGGGCTATCAAATAACGTTTAAAATGTAGATAATAAATGCCATAAAAATGATTATGTTGATTTTTTAATAGAATTTTTACACAAAATAACATAAAAGTTAGAAAATATGTATTTGAAAGACATTTCATTTCTTTCATATAAGACAACGAACATTTTCCTCATGCCCCTCCTACTGTGTGACACCCATCTTACTGCATATACTGTATCTCATAAATAAATATAACACCCTAAGTTTTCTCAAAGTCAAAACATCCACTTCAATATTAAGTGAATATATAATGTTTTGTCATAATTCATTAATTATTTATTACGGCAGCAGACTGCAGCAGTCTGTTCCCAATGTTACATTCCACCCTGTTAGTGTTAGGCACTGTAGTAGCTTTATGAAGTTAAGCTCACCCAGTCTTGTTTTCTAAATATTAAACACCACCCTTATACCATTATTATTCTCTAGACATCTTTATTTTCAAAATTGTATTGGTTTGAAAATGCACCGCATTCAAAAGAATGACCCATGTATAGTATTTTCGATGTCTGAACAAACAACCAAGAAATCAGAGATGAAATGCCGTAGTAGTGAAACTCATATGAGACATACCATAGAGACAGAACTCAAACATGTAAGCAAGGTGGGTAAAACTAATGCAATCTGTTGGATATGTATTTGTGTGACTGCGTTCCAGAGTGGACATGAATGTTAACGCCCAAGAATCCACATAAAACAAGGTATTTATAAATGTTTTATTTTTTCCTAAATGTTATATATTTTATAATGGTTTTCAATCTTGGCAAGGTCTCCCTTGAAAAATAGATTTTTTAGTCTGAAGGGACCTCCTGGTTAAATAAAGGTTAAATTAAAACGTTTTTTTTTTTTTTAAAGGTAGTCCTATCGACATAATGTTGTCTGTTATGCTAATATTTACAGTAGAGTAGGTTGTAGAAGTTATATGCATTAGACTATTTTACATTTTAAAATAATGCAAGTTAGGCTATATTATATATTATCTAAATATATCACGTTTTTCATCAGGTAATATGTCTGCTTGCCAAATGGACAAGCCAGTCGTCTCTATAACAGGTGTCTCATATCAAACCAGAGGAGTGAACCAGCATCAGTTGCTGTATTGCCGTGCTGGCATTGGTTTTCACCTAAAGATATCAAATTATTTAATTGCAGGCTCACATATACCTGACACATTTTGTAAGAATTCAATTTCAATTCAAATCACTTTAATGGCATGACATAGCACTATTATATCTCTCTCACACACACACACACTGTTACCCTAAACACCTACGGTGTGTGTGTGTGTGTGTGTGCGTGTGTGTGTGTGTCTCCAAGGTAACAGCTGTGCTGAAGGTGTTTGCTGTAAGACAGAGTGTTGCGGGGATTAGAGGGGTGACCAGCATGTGTCACATACATGACTGCAACAGGCACAGTATACTCAGCGGAATGTCAAACGGTGTAACAGAATAATACCATGGCAAATGGAAAGCATTAAGGTCTACAGTTCAAATACTTTCATTGTGTTTTATTTGAAAAGTTTTATAATTATTATTCAAAATGCTTCACGGCATATAGAGACTGAAAAGTTACTGTTTTATTACCTCATTAGACCTGGTTGCCTCAATACAAACACATCAGTAGGTGTTTGTGATGAGACATGGGGGCTCGTGGGATATGTAGTCTTTACATGATCATGTCTGCATTTTGTGTTAATCAATATGATGACACTGTGTGTTTGTGCATGTGCATGCAGTTGTGTGCAAGTGTGCCTGTATGTGCATGTGTGTGTGTGCGCGCGCGTCTCCAGGAGAGGTTTTCAGACGAGTGTCTGTTCAAGGAGACCATCGAGGAGAACTTATACAACACGTACTCCTATAACACATTTCCAAAATTTTTATAGGCTAGCTAGGTATGTCTACTGTATGTACAGTATATACCCATTTTAGCCCAACTTCACTTTACCTTAGTATACTGTAGTTCATGGTAAAAATAAAACACAATGCACAACATAACTAGAATAGTTTATTATTGTCTTAATTTCACAACCTGTCCAATGTTGGGTTTGGAGAGGGGTGATGGAGGTGGGAGAAGGGCTTTGGGGAGGGTAACTGTTACGAATTATCCCCTACTAAAGGAAAACCCTAACCTGAAAGCTACAGTGAAAAGAAAACAAATACGTTGGCTGGGATATCAAGGTATGTGTAGGTGAAATGAGTTTCCTGAGTTGCCTTGACGATGATGAAGAGCCTCCAGCCAGCTCCCTCTGTGTTCCTTATGAACTCACAGCCCAAGCCAGCATTGACAAACGTTTCCAAAGTCCAAAGTAGTCAATACCAAAAGCAATACATAACTGCAGTTACATACAGTAGCTTCTCTATCTTATCTAACTTACCTAACTTATCTACCTTATCTAACTTACCTAACTTATCTAACTTATCTAACTTATCTACCTTATCTAACTTACCTAACTTATCTACCTTATCTAACTTATCTAACTTACCTAACTTATCTAACTTACCTACCTTATCTAACTTACCTAACATATCTAACTTACCTAACTTATCTAACTTATCTATCTAACTTACATGTACAAACCTAAAGTAAAACTCTAACCTGAAAGCTACAGTGAAAAGAAAACAAATACGTTGGCTGGGATATCAAGGTATGTGTAGGTGAAATGAGTTTCCTGAGTTGCCTTGACGATGATGAAGAGCCTCCAGCCAGCTCCCTCTGTGTTCCTTATGAACTCACAGCCCAAGCCAGCATTGACAAACGTTTCCAAAGTCCAAAGTAGTCAATACCAAAAGCAATACATAACTGTAATCTGCTGGAAAAGAACAACGATGGTGTGATGGCGGTGGAGTATCTTCATGGGTGTCCTGTATTGTCCTCTCTCCACAGGTAACTTAGTATTCTCATTATAAGAACACACCTGCATCAAATGAATGCACTGATAGTCCTCCTGTGCACAGCTATGGACCAAATAGCCGACAAATTCAACACCGACACATCACACAAGAAACCCAGCCAACAAAGAAAAGAAAACAACTAAATGGGAAAGGCTTAGAGAAACCCCTACCTCTCATCGTAACAGTAACTAAATGCTAGACCATGATCTACCTATCTGTCTGTCACAGCTGGTCTGGCTTCGGCCTTATCCAGCCCCGAACCATCTCACCACCAGCCTAGGAACAGCATGCTCAGGTTGGCAAGATGAGATTGAGGGTGAAGGACCGAGACCAGACAGACACAATCCTGGTGGAGATCCAGGACAGTTATGGGGAAGGGGGGGGGGGGGGGGAGACTCTTCTCCAGCACCTTGTTTCCCTCCAGGAGCTTTCTGTTGTCCTCCTGCCGGTCAAGGCGAGTGAGACGCAGTACCAGCTAGGCACCAGGGCCTTCCCCAGGTTCTTGGTGCTGGCTTGGATGTTCCGCACCTGGCTTGTGGAGAGAGGTTTGAGCTGCTCCGCTTGTTGACGGAGGGCGTCCTTCTTCTCACAAGCAGTCCTATGGACCTGAAGCTTGGCGAGGAGACCCTTCCTGAGGTGCTCACCGATCAGGGCCTGGATGGTGGCCTTCTGGCACCGATGCATGAGCAGCTGGTTATGCTCCTTCCAGGCTCTGAGCTGATGCTGGAGCTCCATTGTGGTCTGCTGGACCTGCTCTGCTGCCTGGGCAGAGCAAGTACATTGGTGACGGCCTGTTCTAGACTGCTTTGTCAGCCTTCAGCATTTCAACATTCCCCAGAGCCCCCATCAGCTCCTTCTGAGCTCCTTCTGTTGGAGCATGCTTGATGGAAAACTTGTTCTTCTCCTCTTTTGCTGCTTTCACCAATTTGCAGAGCTAAAAAAACACAGGCATTGCTCTCTGTGAGTCATTAATATCCTGGTAGCCGATGCTGCTTTCTGCCATTGCACTGGTCAATGTTAAACTAATGTGTATGCTGTTGGTAGTGTTATGCTGCTGTGTAGCTAGTGTTTGTTTGTTTGTTGCCATGATTGCAAGCTTAGATTGACTGTATTATTTGCTTAAGCCACGCCTCCTGATGACATCACAATGCATGGCAAGGAGGCAGCTCCCAACATTCTAAAGACAATTTTGACAAATCTATTTTTTTATTTTATTATATTTGAATAAAGGTACTTTTAGATGTCCATTTGAATGTCAGGGTATAATTACATATATATATTGAGACAGTCCTACATAGTGGCTGAATGTAGGCTCATTATTCTAATAGGTACTTTAATTAAACACTACCTCCGGTGGCAGGGGCCTGGTCAAGAGAGGTACCAGCGCATCTCGGCATCAGAGCTGTCCTCACCTCCTGCCTGCAGCGCCATGACAACCAATCAGCCTAATATTTAGTATGTTAAGACGTTGTGTTTCCCTTTCCTTCCACGAAAGCACTTTTAAATAAATTGTTTCATTCAATTTTGCATTTTTGTTAATGAGGCATTTAGCCTGCAATATGCTAGTAAGGAAAGGGTGGCTCTGCCACATGCGGTTTATACCTCCATACACACGTTGTGCTAGTAAATAATATGGCTAGTGCAGCAACTAAAGAAATGATTGACGTGTATTATACCCAATGGGTAAAGGGATTCTCATAATGTGGCCAATAAAATAGCAGAGACGCTATTGTGGGCGGGAAAAGGAAGTAAAACCTTACAGTGTCACGACTGACCATAGAACTATATAATAACGACTGAGGTGAAAAACTGCCTGTCGTTCTTATTTTGTCTAAATTCAACCGTTTCGTCAGTTTAATACCTTATACATTATCATATTTGTGTACCGGTATTTAGCAATAGAAGCTCAGCTGACGACATTTTACCGTGACCATCTTACATTTGTTGGTAAGAATGAATGCACATCGCTGTTTTAGCCATCTTGCTAGTATGCATATCATTAGTAACATTTAAGTACCGTACCAGCAGTTCTGTTCTGAGATGCAGGCTCAAGCTGTGTAAGCGTGTAATAGCAGACTATAATGTATTATGTGAGGTGAGAGGATTATGTTTTTTATGAATGTAATAATCACTTTAATCACATTTTAGAAACAATATACAATTAAATCAAAAATATGTTAGAAATGTATTTAACATAATATAATATATAATGCTTATTGGGAGGGCAGGAGAGACAAGTGAGAGTGGAACACAGGGTTAAATGTTATAGGCAGCTTTAAAGAGATGGGTTTATTGTTATTAATTAATCAGATATACCTCACCTTAAGCATTACGGGACAGGGTTTGTGCAATCATACAGTATGCCAACAATGAGAAGATGCACATTTTTAAAATGATCGTAGTGTGGCATGAATACAGAACATTGCAACATTGAAATGTGCTAAATTGACGAAAGAAGTAGCATGTGTGTGTCTTTACCTCAGTATCCCACGCCACAGTCTCCTCAGCCATGGGGGAGATCGAACTGTCCTGCCGTGCCTACGTCAAGATGTACCTGCATGCTTGCCTGTTTCCACGCTGCAGTATCAACGGGCTGCTCCTGTCGTCCAGCTCGCCAGGCAGCTCCGTCTGTGTGACGGACTGCATACCACTTCTCCATTCTCACCTGTCCCTGGCTCCAATCACCCAGCTTGCTCTGACACAGGTACAGCGAGTGGGACAGCTAGGGCTGGGTGATATGGGCCAAAAATAATATCCCGATAGATTTAGGTTGAATATCGATACACAATATATATCGGTATTTTCTATAATGTGGGCTAAATCCTTCAGACATATAGAAAAAACTGGAAACCCAGTGGAAAACCTACTTTTTAGCGACATTAATTGACATGTGAGCTTTCTCTGGTGGTCACTCGCTCCTGACTCCACCCCTCAAGCCAAGTGCAGTAATTGAGGTAGAGACGAACAAATCGGAAAAGTAATGAATAAACGCATAATATAACTATATTGATGTAAGCGATATTGTCTAATCTTATATCTCTTTAGAAAAAATTCAGATATGCCGATATATGTATCGCCCAGCCCTAAGGACAGCCACCGTGCTTATGGTGCTTTCCCATTACATGGCACCAGCTCACTTTACACATCTCAAGCACTTTTACAGTAGGTCACATGACCAAATTAAATGAGCCACGATGTTAGGGTTGTTGGTATGTTTACGCTACTCAAAGTCAATGGAGACAGACAGAAACTGGAGGCATTGATTGATGTGTTATACCATGACAAGCAGAACACGGACTACGTAAGAAGTTGAGCATACATTAAAATGCATATTTATAGCACACAATGTGGCTGGGGTCCTTCATTTAACAGACAATATTAAAGTTATATTTTCAAATCTTGTAAGTAATATTGTTTAAATAACTACTTTCACTGGAGTATGTGAATTTCAGGTACATAATATTAGTGAAGTGAATCTATGAATTTCTGCTTCTATATCATGTAAAGCATACCGACATCTCAGTAATGTCATTATCTGCTTGGGATGCAATTTCTCCACTATATATTTACATAGAAAATAGTTGTTTGCTGCTATATTAAATGTTTAAAATATGATAAAGATTACCTTTTCAGAAGTAATTTTTAAAGAACAACATGTCTGCTGTTTCAGGTGGATGTGTGGTGTTCTCAGACACAGCAGAGGATAGTGGGATACTACCAAGCCAATTCTTGTGTATCAGACAGCAGGTAAGGTGCTTATAGACAAAATTAATTCAGGAGGTGTCTATTTACTGATGTCAGAGAGAATTATAACATTCTCTAATATTATTTCCCAGTAGCTGTCTTTTGACTGGGGAGAACAATTCCTCTGTCTTTTTATTTCTGTTTTAATATGGATTTCCATTCCATTAGCCCAACACCGTGTGCTATGAAGATAGCCGACAAGGTTGCTGAACAGTATAACAATGCAGTGTTGTTAATGGTGAGCACAGTCATAATTCACAACACACAAAGTGGAGAATGATGACACACTGAAATTCCCCATGCTGTACATTTTCAGATTGACAGCGAGAAGATGTCACAAGAATATCGGGTTCCTCCTATAGTTATATATGAGCGCAAGGATTCACGATGGATGCTCAAAGACAAGCACACGTAAGTCTCAGTCATAGAATACCCTATATTATCTATCCTTCCATTACACGTAGTGCCCAAGCAGTGTTCATTCATTTAAAATAAGTATTACTGATTTTACTATATTAGCTGTGAGTCAGTGCTGAACTATGGGCTCCTGGGGGAGCTATAGCCTACCCAGGGGCCTCATTTATAAAAGTTGCATAGAAACCATCCTACATTTGATCTTAAGATAATTTCTGAAATGTGCGTATGAACAAAAAAAAACGTGCGTAGTACACCACTTGTCCACGTGTGAAATCTACAAATCGCAAATGATCTTGAAATTGTGTGCAGTCGAATGGTTTTAGATCTCCGCCTTGTTTGACCTCATAAGCATATGTATGAGCTGTTACGTGATGGGCTAATAATGGCGAGCTGCAAGAAAATGAATTTTAGCGAGGCCAATTTTGAGGTGCTACTGCAGACACGTGCAGGGACGCTGTTCAGGAGCTTCTGTACCACTAAAACGTATTGTAGTTTTGTGTAAAAAAAAAAGTAACCCCTTAGTAGTTGGGCTGTAGCCCAGCCTCATATTTGGGTGAGACTGGTCCTGCCACCTGATTGTGTAGTGCTAATTAATTTATTAATTTTAAACAGAAAAGTAGGCCTACAAAGAAAGAGGTTTACCTAATAGCCAACCAACCGTACTTGCTTGCTCTAGCATCGACGATGCACACTGCATGCAAATACACACAATGGAGTCGTGCATCGGCTCTGGACATTTTGCAATTACATATACTAGATTTTCCAAATGCGCATTGCAAGTTGCACATTATTAAGCCAGTAACACTTTTGGTTATCACCATCGAACAATGAGGTTCACACACGCATACGCATTTAATGTGTCTGGGCGCTCGTATGACAACGTGAGTGCTGTCACTGTCTTACTCCATTATGACCTTGGGAAATACTATGCGCACAAAACCCTCCTTCACATTCTTCTGCACCTCGACAGTGTAAAGGAATATTTATGTAGGCCTACTGAGGGGACAAATTAATGATGCCTCGAAGTACAGCTGGCAGAAGTTTGCTAACTAATCAGATATGCCTAACATATTCAGTAATTTCTACTTTGAATGTTTCTGCAGCCAGGAACGCACGGTTGCAGTAATGCGGTTGTTACTTTTTAAAATTCTGATCTAATAGCGTGTAGCTCTCTGCAAGCAGTAGGTTAATTGCTTACCATTCGTCATCATGCGATCTCTAAAAATTTTTTCCTATATTGTGCGTATGCCGATATATTTTCTGGATGTGTCAATTCTGCTATTCTCTCGCAAACCATTGCTATCCTATAGATTGACTGAAATGTTTCAGTTAATAATTTTCATTGAAGAATGTGTAAATATGGTTTTGGAAAACCAATGTGTGTGTTTTTGTTTTCCACAAGTAGCCTAGTATTGTTTTAGTAGCACGCTTAACTTCTAAAATACCTGCAGTACTCCAATATTGCCACAAGGAGATGTGCGTACGCCTAGTTGAAACCACGTCAAAGATTTTTATAAACCCGAACTTTGGGGTAGGTTTGAGCGTACTCAAGTTAATTGTGCGCAAGTACATTCTATATATGAGGCCCCAGGAGCGTACCATCATAAGTATCGTGCTTGAAGCCATCTTTATTGGCTGATCTTTGTGCTGATTGTCAGGCTTGCACCAGCTAATCTGAGACAGTGAGTAATGTTGTTTTTGCTTCAGGATAATGCTGAGACAGTGGGAGGAGACTCGGGCGGTAGCAAGCCAAATGCTGGAGTCTGGCGACCACACGCTCTTGGTGGATTTTGACAGTCACCTGGATGACATCACAAAGGACTGGACCAATCAGAAACTCAATAATAAGATAGCAGAGCTTGCCTCGCCGGCCAATGGAAACGTGTAGACCACGTAGTCTCTTTACTTTGTACTAAAGTGAGAATATATTTAACACACATTTAACATAGGTTTTAGAAACTATACATTTATTATTAATGCAGTTGTTTTGGACAGTGCAAGAACATTTTCCAGTACATCCAAAAGTAATGCAGAACTATTACACAGCAGGGCAGACCTCTCCACTGGTCTCTCTATACCCAGTGTGTGCCTTGTGTTCATCCCACAGCAGTTTGTCACTCCAACCATGTCAATGCAGCCTAGCATTGCTCTGGAACTGCACCAATGACACTAGAACATAATGTGCCACATACTGTCAGACTCTTAACTTTCAGACAATAAATGTGCTTTCCACTTTTGTGTATTGTGTAACAACCACAGGCGTTTATCTGAGCTTGATTTTAACAGCTTGAAGAGATATAGTTTAACATTTTACTGTCAAGGAGTATTGATAATAATGTATACAATTAAATAGACAGTGCAGATTTGACATGGAGCATAAATTCTGGCCACTTAACCATTTAAAAATACAGCTTTCAAAACCATTAAAACAGTCCAACGCCAGTAAGAGTGAATTAGCAAAGCAGACGTATTTCATAGGATGTACAGCAAGCGAATGACATAGTCACTAAATGCAGAAAGGTATGAAAGAGCTAATCTCAGCACTGTAAACTGAGGATAACCATGAGAGAAACACAGCCTTTAACAGGGCAGAGGTTAATGTAGTGCTTTACATTATAGTGCAAATACTAGATGCTACATAGAAAGTTGTGAAATTATATAGTATGTACAGTGTATATAGAAAAACTGATTGTGCCAATAAATAGGTGGTGTTTTTGGTCAACCACAGACAAACTACAGTACAGTCCAACCAAACTAAATGAATTAATTGTTGATTAAGGACTAAGTGACTTCACATTGTATACAATTGTTATTTGATACAAAATGATCCCAACAGCAGCTTCTGATCAAGTTTTGTAATGGGTTCAATTCTCTTAAATGTTAATGCCAGCTGATTCTACTAATTAGCACAATTTAAATCACAGGGGAGTTGATCAGTGAATTTAGTGTTTGTTTGGAATTGAGGTCAATGTACATCTTAAAAGCGCAATCCACCCATTTTGCCTTTTTAAGTGTGTGTGTGTGTGTGTGTGTGTGTGTGATGGGTAGGGACATCGGGTAGCTAGTCACAGCATCTGGTTGGTGCTGAACTCCATTTGTGCTCCTGGCAGCCACAAAGCCTGCTTTGCTTCACAGCCTGCTGTTCATGGTGGTAGCCTTTGTCCTAACTCCGCCCATCATCTGAGAAGGTCTCTATTCGTGGGCCTTCAGGGGAAATTGTTTGGCACCGCTGCTTCAGGAAGCTGATTGGATGTTTATTGGCACTGGAACCAAATTGAGGGTTATCTCTCCGAGTGGTGATTGGCTGGCCAGTGACCGAAGTATGTTGATAGATTGAACAATGGATTGTGCGTTCTGGACATCCTGCTCAGCCCATGGGAACGATATCTGCAAAAAAAAAAGATCAGTCAAATGTTTTCTAGTAAAGAAAATTAGTATGGCCTATTATGTGCATTGGTTTTTCATATTCCCCAATCATTGTTTTATCGACAACTAGCATAAATATCACGCTTGTTATCCAATGTGTAGTAATAGAATTAATTTAAAAACACAGGCTTTTTGACATAAAAATTAATGTGGCCCTATATCATAAACGTATGATATACGATGTAATACCTGAAAAAGATAATGATATGTGGTGAGTGACATGGTGGAGCTCTAACTCCAGACTGCACAGGAGGAGGAGAATGAGATACCTCTACCTGGGCGGTGATCAGTTTGCTGGACAGGTCGTCTGTTTCACTGAGTTCTTCGCCGAAACACAAGGTGATGCTACACTGTGGAGGCTCTGCTCCCCCAGCCCGGTACTCTTCAAGCTCTGCAGTTAAAGCACACACACAAGACCATTATACACATCTGTACATGTGGATGTACAGACAACAAGGAAACGAGGAACGTATTTAGGAATACGTTCAGAATGTACTTAGTTTTGAGGCTCAACCAGAGACATTATAGAGGACTTTGGCTCAACAAGAAACATAAAACAAGACAATTAGAGTAAAATAGAAATGAGATCGTATGACCTTTAATATTATATGTACATAAATTGGTTTGGATGAATACCAGATTCAGTGCCCAGGTACATGTCTGCTCTATAGTTTATCATGTGCGAAGAGATAAAAATAAAAAAACATGGTCATTCTCTGTTTAATCCAGGGATTAAATAAGGGGAAAGGGTAGTCTTGGGTTTAATCTTCAACAGGGCTCTATCATAGAAAATGTCCTACCTGCAATTATCTTCAAGCAAGATGCCTAACATCCATCTACACCTAAATAGTTGTAATCACTACCACTTTGTTTGTGTTCCCATTTACAGGGCTGTGTAGAAATCACACTTTACTATTAACACTGCGCACCCATAACAGGCAGCGACCGGAACGCGAGTAGATATTCGCAGAATTTGACAAAAGAAAATATGATCTATCTTACAATTGCTGTCTACACCTCTACTGGGTGGTTGTTGGTGCTAATGAAGGATGAATACAAACAGTAATATGTAGAGACTCACTCTGCCTGAAGATATCCTTGCTGAACAGCAGCACAGGTGGAGCTTTGCGCTCCATCTTGTGCAGTCCCGGTTCGCCGTGCGGCCCCACCCAGAACACCCGCCCTTGGCAGTAGCGCACGGCGTAGACCCCCAGAGGCGTGGTGATCAGGACCACGCCTTTCTCCATGTAGGGCAGCAGGGTGGTCAGAGCCTGGAGGTGGTCTGGGTTGGAGGACAAGGAGGAGCAGGCTTCAGGCAGGAGCACACGCTTTGCCCCCCCGCCTAGCAAGGTGGCGGGGGTGGGGGGAGCGGGCATGGAAGGCTGATACGCTATCCGGAGGTCAGGGCTGGAGATGCGTCGTGTGAGGACCTCTTGTCCTAAGTAGCTCACCACTAGGTGGAATGAGTCCTGAGCTGGAGGATGACAGGAAAACATTCAATATCCTCTCTTACAAAACTATGCGATGAGCCAAAAACACATTGTAAACGTGTATTCCTTTGTTATTTTGCTCTCATCGCACACTCCAGACGCTATGTACAGTACAATGTCAGAGCACAAGTCTCCCGAATATGAAGGCTTTCACTGTGAATGGAGATGTTAAAACACATCATCTTATTACCGTGAGGTGGGGCTGTCTGGATGCATACGTCCACTTGGAACTCATCGACTGGGAGAGAGAGAGAGAATGAGAATGCACTAAATAAATAAGTAAACAGAATAATCCCCTGGCATGTTGACCAGCCACACCCTGCGACTCATAACTCACCTGCTTCTCCCGAGAAGGGGATGTTTTGCTCGGCGGGTGCCTCTATTTCCACGTCAAACCTCAAGGGTATGTCCTCAACACACTGAAACGCAACATGCTGCCTTGGTGTGAATGTCAGTGTACAGGTTAGTTCCCTTTGGGGACACCTACAGTAAGCAGCAGTGAGCGATACATTTAAAAGCCAAAGCACTTACACAGACAGCATACACGTTTCAGCTAAATAGGCAGCTAAACTCTAGCTTTACCGATCCTCACACTATTCACCACACTAACACTACTGTATACTGTAATACACTGTAATGCACTGTAATACCGCTGTAATAGCTGTGATGATAACAATGATGATAGTGGCTCACCATTTGAGGAGCATCTTCCTCTTCCTTCACCCGTTGGACCTGAACAGGCTCCTCATCCTCACTGCTATCACTACTCTGAGTCTTCAGCCTCCTGCTGGGCCTCCTCTTCATTTTCTTAGCAGGCACCACCATTCCTGCACAGAGGGTTGAAAGGCTGTGACACTCTAGCACTCCCTAGTGGTCAGCAAACTGATTAAAGGCAGACTGGTCCTTTACATTATGGCAACCCCAGCTCAACGTTCATGTTTAAAACACAAACGGAGTAGGGGGAGGGGTAGAGATTAATAAAAGCCACTCAGAACTCAGTAGTAGGGCCATGCGAGTTTTAAACCAGGACAATATGGTTTGATACTGGTATTGACGACAAGAGGATTTCTTGACACAAACGTAAGGCATAAAACAATTCAGTGGCTACCATGTTGTACTACAACGGAATTTACAAACTGAATTGCTGTCGGAAGAAAATAAATAACACTAGTGCCTCTCAGGTATTCCACTTATATTAATATGATTTACTGTCGGGTTGGGCAGTAATGTTTGTACTTTGGCCGACATACTGTACCACTTGCTCAGCATCATAAGCATCTGATAATGCAGGCAAATAGACTTGAGAGATTTATGTTTTTATTGCATTATGCTAAGTTACAACCATGAAAGTAATGAGGCTATTATAAGATAATCATTAATAATAAAAATAATCATCATCATCATCATCAGTACTAATGTTTGTCTGCTGTGAGACAATATGCCTATAACATCTTGTGCAGCGCAAATTACATGAATTCTTGTTGCTGTTAGTATTTTGTGTTCAAGGTACAGTAAATGGCAAATACGCAGTTGTGGCTTTTGACAATAAATGAGTGAAACCCTGATGATGAATGCTAGAACTTTAATTACACCATTAGTTAACTTAGCAGGTGGGTTACCCAAGGTGACTTATATTATGAGTACAGTTACAGGCAGGCCTATGGAGAATCAGGTTTAGGCATCTTGCTAATGTATGCTTACAGGACAGGGGACTATAGTTATTGCGCAGAATGCACAGTAAAACACAGGTGTCAATTGTGCGTGTGTGTCTTACGTTGTTCGTTCACGGGGACGAGGCGGTAGACCTTGTAGGGGTCAGATATATCCAGCTGGGAGCGGCCCGTGACCTCGGCGAACTCTTCGCTCTTGTTGAGGGCACAGCGCAGACGGGTCTTGCAAGCTGCAGGATCCTCTTTCTCCCTCAGCTTGCCCTTATACTCCGCCCACGCCTGAGGACGTGTGTGTGTGTGTAAAGGGGGGGGGGGGGGGTTACATCATACTGTTGTAGGCCTATATTATCACACATTTGGCGGGGTTTAAAAATAGGGCTACCTTGAAGATGGCACCGTCTTCATCGCTGCGAAAGTCCTGCTTCCCAGCGTGCTTCCATGGAATGCGAAACATGGTTTTTCCCTCGTCGTCCCATATCAATCCGGGATACTTTCCACTGTTGACCTGCAGCCAGACGCTCAGACTGGTAACGGACTACTGAACCCATCGCACATTGCCAAAACTCAATATCAGGTATATAGCCTATAAACATAATTTATTGTTAATTAAATTATAGTCTAAATACACAACTTAACATTTCAGCTCCTCCCTGTTAAATAGCCTTTTATCACCCGCTCCACACAAACACACGCCCACACACAGTTCAGTGTAGAATGTGGAACTCGATTTTAACTCATAAAATAGCATATGCTATAAAAACGCTCTAACCTGATCAACAATCCAGGAGCGCAGTTTTCTAGTGGATCGAGTCCTCCGCGATGCCATGATCCTAGAACTCACAAACGGAACCAATCAAACCCATTGAAAAATAATCCCCAACTAGATAAGTGTAGGCTATCGTGTTGAGGCATAATTTTTTATGTGGCTTTATCATGTACGCGATATTTATTAGGCCTACTTCAAGGCTATTATAAGTGCAATTCACTCAAAACGTAGGATACAGACTATACTTTAACCAAATAGGCTAAGCTTCAATTATACAATAAGCAAAAACTAAAGTGAAATCAAGTCATGTCAACTGCCAAGGAAGCGCTAGTTAAGTTTCGTTTACCTCAGTTGCGTTTCCTCCAGTCAGCTGGGCAGCGTAGCGCGTCTACAGTGGTAAGTTCGCTGTGTATCAAGCCTGCCTTGTCAAAGCGCTGCCTTTCCCAGAAATCACGTGATTTACGAGATGGTTTCTTCGTTGTTACCGCTAGGGGGGGACGACAATAACAAACATGGAAGTCCTACACATCCTTGCACCCTCCATCATTGGGCCAGTTAGTAGCGTAGGTGTTGTGACAAGCAGATCCGTTGCGTTTTGTTTGAGGTACCACTCACAATATGGAAGTATATATATTTTTTCTGATACAGGTTCAGGAAGGCAAATTTGTACTCTAAACATTAGATGTTTGTTAGACTAATTTTGATCAGTGATTGGGTGGAGTACAATGTGCAATGCATTTGTGCCCATCAACATTTTTACAATACCCTTCATTCAAACATGATAATAAAAACACCAGCAAGAAAGATGCATTGTTTTATTATGTTTTTTCTTACCTAATTACATTTATTCATGTTCATGTGTGTAATTTGCATGTTAGAGGTTTGCTACATGAACATAGGTGTATAGAATATACATGACTGGCCAGCATTTTCAGAAATGATTCAGTTCTGCAAATCAGAAAGAATAAACACATTTCCAGCAGCCAAAACAATTAAAAACCAAACCCAATTGTAAGGCAAAAGGGGGGAATACAATCATTATTGTACAATTTGATTCAGCTGAATGGTCCAATAATCTATTTGCGTCGAGGGACCTTCTCCCCAAGAGGAACCTCCATCAATTTCTGTAAAAAAACATTTTTTTTTTACTATTTTGCTCAGCAATTAAAATGATTTACCCATGATTTACAGACAGCAGTAGTACAAAGCTTGCCAAATCCTCTCCCATGTACAATTTGTTTTGGAACGAGTTCATGAAGTCATGCAAACTCTAGCCAAGCCAAGATAAGAATATAAACACACTGAAAATAACAATGAACGGAATTAACAACAAAAAAAGAATGAATGAATCATTCAGTCATGAAATCACAACTACTGACACATTATCTGTTCCCTTCTAATTGTAAACATCTTCCCGGCTGAAGTGTCATTTATCAAGACACCAAACGCCTCCAGACATACATCACTGGCTTCTGACTCTCCTGGTGAGGAAGGAGGAACTTAAACACATCCTCACCTGGAGCAATCGGTCCTGATAGGTGTTTTCATCCTCGTCGTCTCCCTGCAGACGGTCCACGTGGTATCGGTCACATGCTATTATAAGCTCCTGAATGTCAAAAAGCAGGGCTGGGTCCAGTCTGTGGCTGTTGATCAAGCTGACCAGGTACTCTCTGTAGTGTTTCCTGCAGCGCACAAAGAGGATGTTGGAACGGGAAGAGACCAAGCAGCCCACTCACTCAGGTCAAATAACGTAAATCTATCATCAGCCCCACAAACTTGTCTTTAGACCCGTGATGAGCGAGCTTTTGAGGCTTGTTGCACCCAAACTTTGGAATGCTGTGCCCTCACCACGAAGTTTGCGGCTGCTAATGAGTCATGTAAAGAGCAGCTTAAGACACACTTGTTCAAACAGGTACATGGCCAAGTCACTTGCTTTTTGTTGTTTTTCATGTATTATTGTGTACTATTTATTTTGTTGCATGTTATCACCTTTAACTGTGAAGTACTTTGAGACCCATTTCTGTGAAGTGCTATACAAAAAACAACAACAGCTGTCCTATTCAGTCGACATCCCAATAGGGTCAGAAATCTGAAGGCTCATATCTGAGTGATTGTCACAAAACAACATACAATCTAGTAGGGCTGGCCTAAATACAATTTTTGGAGATATTTAGCTTCGGAAGTAATAGAGCGCCTAAGTCACTTCCGAATTATGGGACCTTGGGAAAAAAATATGTATTGTTGTCAACGGAGAAAATCTAATACATTTTTTATCCTGTTTGAATTGTGACATGAAAAACACATGATGTTTGTCTCTGTAAAAGGTAATTTGTTGTAAACCTATAAAGTAATCTTTAGTTTTGTGTGTAACCTCTCAGTGAACTACAGCTTTCATCTCGCACAACTAGGCCTGTCGCGATAATTACTATATTGTCTTATCGTGCGATACATGAAAATTACCTTGATAATTTTTATTTATTTTTATATATATATATATATATATATATATATATATATATATATAGACACACAAACATAGACAAC
>JAODUH010028478.1:0-23286 GCA_027564835.1 Typhlichthys subterraneus
TAATATTATATAATAATATTATTATTAATAATAATAATAATAATAATAATAATAATAATAATAATAATAATAATAGTAATACACTTTATTTGTACCTTTTAAGGAAATGCAGCTGAAAGTTCTTTACAGTGAAAGTATTACACATGCATGCTTCCCAATGTGCACAAAGAACAAGTCTTACAACTAAAATACCAGTTACAGTTTCTCAAGCAGCATATGTTGTTCTAGCATTAGACACTTGCATTCTTCCACACACACCCGTTCGTTGCAGATGGACCTGTGGCCGTACATGCATGGGCTCCCTTGCTTTCAACTAAATTTTCACTGAGATGATCATGCTAGTCTGGAAACCCTGGCTGCTTTAGCGATTGTACAGCCAACTGGATGGCGGACCAATCATCGACCGGTTGGGGATGGGTAAGTGCAATGACGTCAACCGTTTCTTTAGAAATGGTGGTGGTGGAGATGAAAGAAGCAATACAAACAGAATCTACGCAGAATTGAATGGTTAACGCTGTCCAATAATATCAAAATTACCAGAGATCTACTCCCAGTATGGAGGCAACGAGCGACTACAAAAAACCCAATGGAGTGTGCCCAGATTTAACGAAGTGGAGTTTGTGTGTGGTTACACCAGGCTATGTTCGCTACTGAACATGCCTTTGTAAACCGTCCCCTCCCGATCACTACACCATACTAGGCTTATTGGTTGCCCTGCGGGCGGCGCAAGATTTTCTTATTGGCGGGCATATATCACCATAGCCTCTGCTTAGATTACAGGCCTGCGCACGAAGGAGTTACTAATGAGTGGATAGCCTTATTCATGTTCAGCGCTTCAATCACCAGCCGTCCCCGCATGGCAGCCATTACCATGGGGACCGGCTCTGCGCTGTGTTTGCGCTGGTACTCGCCGTGACCACAGAGCGAACGTGTGACGCGCCACAGACGAGTCTTCCTCAGAGTATGAACATCTGTGTCCCCCGGGAGATTCCCATGGAGGCCCCTAAACCAAAGCCTCTTCCAGGACCTCTCCCCACATCTGGATGACCCAGAGGGTGCATGCAGGCCATAGCTGCAGTGGGGGAGAAATGACAAAAACTCTTGTCATGCGAAGAGTTCTTGTTATTGCTACATCCTGTTATGGTTACCTAATGCCCTAGCTGTCAATTTAGGACACACCGTAACAGCAGCCCTGGACATTGAGTGTATCGCTAAATCTACTTAATGATCGACATGGTCTGGAATTCGGCAGCCATGCTTTGTCAGATTCTTTGAGAATGTCATAAAATGACTACGGTGCACATTTACTGCAGTGAGTTAACAACATTTTATTAGAGGCTAGACGTAAAATATAAATTATGTGTGCTTTAGTGATTTAAGGTTAGGCTATAGTCAATAGTGTTTGTGTTTTTCATATTTTAATAAATTGTTCTTGACTAATGTCTATATATGGAAATTCATGGCTGGCATTCAATATTACTTTAAAACATGATATATGTGTCTTTTTAAAACAAATATATCTTGTGGCAGTAACTTATAAAGTTACGCATCTCAGTCTCAAATAAAGACTTAACATAATTGCTTGTACTACAAATGTATTGTAGGCACACATTTTAGTACTATTCTGATACTTGATTTGCTAGCTAATTTTTCCAGTGCCATGTGTTTTCTGTAAAGTCAACATAAAAAAAAACATGCCACAGATACAGTATAACGTCCAGAACATTAGACAATCCAACCTGGCTCAGTGCCAGAAAATCTCATAAAGCAGTCTGTTTCAAATCAAAGCCAACTGGAGGGAGCTTTTCCCAGTTTAGAGAGATAGTAAGCTAAGACAGAGAAGAGCAGAGAGGAAGAGCGATGAAGCATGTCCTGCGACAGGACTCAGGAGGTCGGAGGAAGTCTCTTTGAACATTTCGTACAAAAAATAGCATGTTGGAAATATACTGACAAATGCAATGTGAATGGAGAAGTCTTGTGAGGTTCGAGGCGGTGTGCGAGGGTCCATGTGACTCAGACTGCCAGACAAGACCAGCAGGGGAGGAGGTGTTGAGCAAGGGATACAACAGAGACCATCAAGGGGTGGAGTGGGGGAATATAAGTCCCTGCCTCTTTTACGCCAACGCCAACTGTATGCATTCAGCGTCAGCAAAAGCACTAATGTGATCAAGATGGAAGTGTACAGGCTTTTCACTGTTCCCCGCATTTCTGCCTGCCTTTGGGGGTTTTCGAGCCTCGCTGTCTGTTTTCCAGGAAACATACCTTCTGCATTGAATTTGGAACCAGAAACTGGAACCGCTTTGAGTTAGACCAAGGATTGGCATTCTAGGAAACACTAACTAAGGAACACTTTACTACAGTGGATGGACTGATGAATGAAATACGGAACTTTCTAAATGTTCCAAAGCTCCAGCTATTTGTGCCAAGGGATCTGTGGAAGTAGTGCAGATTTGATACTGGATTAATAATTTCACGAGTTTGGTTGCGATCATTTAGCACATTGCGACTGGATCACACTGATGCATATGTTTCTATTCACTGAATTGGAATGTTTACAATACTGTCCTATTAAATACTAGTCCTCAGCACCACATGCTTTACAGATAGAGGGGTGATATGTCTTGTAAATCATTGTTTGCTTGGATAGCATCAACATCTTTCCCAGCCTGCCCAGAAACGCAAGTTCATGTCAGTGGACGCAGATGACAGTTCACCACATCCAACATCCTGAGGAAAGAAAAGGTGGAAAATATTGTTTTTTTTATTTTTACGTTTTGAAGATTTACGTATTGAAACATGTATACATACTGTACATGACACCTACATAACACATTTCCATAGGAAACGAGGGGGGATTGTTATTGATCTGTAAATAGCTTCTATGGGCATAGAGCAGATGGGTATTCCTGCAGTGCAGATGTTCTGTACAGTAAATGTTCCCTCAGACCTCAATCATGTAGGCTATCAGTACAGACAATCCACACAATATTTTGGTTGCTTTCAAGTGGTTTCAAAGTGTCTAAAATTAGGATTTATATGTCTCAAACTGATACATATTTAACTCAAACCTCCTAGCCAGTGCAAAGACACATTTCTCTTAATTATATTTACAGTATATATATGATATTATATATCACTTGTGTATTTCTATGATTTGTTTTAAAGTATGAAATTAGTCAATATGTTGTTTATTCATATTTGCTGAGTCCGGCAGAATGCATGTGATGTTTTTCATTAAATTCACACAACTAGATTAGACAGCAAAATAGGTTTATCCTTTGTCATCTTTTGTTTTGGATTAATATAATGTGTATTATTGGGAAATGTGCTCATAAGTAGGCTACTGCAAACACACCAGGGTAGAGCTCTGACTATGTGTCATACATGGTTTTGTTTGCATCATTGGAATTCAAGTCACTATAAGTGTTGTTATTGCTGTGTTATACTGTATGAAGTTCCCCCACCTTTAGAAGTGTTTTACCTTGGGGGGATTTCATGTGTGTGGAAGGTTTTTGGCTTGCACGCATCATTGTCTAAATATCATTTCCAGAAGTAAACAAAGGATAGCCAGTCCTGTTTATGTCAAACTTATTTATACCATTTCATAGCCTATTTTGTGTTTTTTTCTCTATGAGTTTAGACTATAATTCCAGGCCCCATAAAATTGAATCAACCATTTTCTCCTAAAAAACTGATTAAAAGCATCCGTTTTCTCAGTCAGCTTGATGCAACTAGGAATTAAGTCAGTTTATACAGACCGAGATGAGTTTACACTTTCCAGGGGAACACAAATGGAATATGATTACTCCCCTCTTAAACCTCTGCTCTCTACTGGCCAGCTGTTTATTTTCAAAATGTAACATTACTTGCCAGATTATTATCTGCTAAATCTGTTAACCCCATAATTTGTGAATCTATGATGACATTATTGAACATTTTTCACCCCCCTTGCTATATTGTCTCCTTTCTTCAGACAGGATATTGCAGGACTCACTGTTTCTTTCACTGGAGGCAGTGTACTCAGCCATGGGATAACAGTGGGCGTGTGCCATGCCGGTAGCCGTAAGGAAAAGGAGTTGGGAGGATCACGTGACCAACCGATCGGGACTACAGTACAGCTACGATGACCTGGATCTGGTCTGTTGTCATGGGGCGAGCGGCAACCAGCCCTGGATGGGCTCAGGGGGCTCTAAACCGGGCCAACGGGTAAGGTGTGCCTCCATGCCCGAATGCTGCCACCAGCTGCCCACCACAGGTGTCCTGGATCATGCTTCTGTTGCCGGTGACAACCAGGAATCGGGATGTGCACTAATACTTGGCAGCAACAAAACATCCCAGGGAGAGGAGTCTTTGAATGGTTGCCACGACGCCGCGCATGGGGACCCCTCAGCTGAATGGTGGCACCTCCGGACCAGAGACACGGAGGACTGTGGGGAGTGCACTGGCTGTAACACCCTGGACCGCGGCGGCCATTATGGGTCGACCCACAGCGGGGGTGGTGAGGGTGGCATAGCGAGCCTCGTGCATTGCGACAGCTGCGACGGAGAAGACCAAGACATTTTCGCTAGGCCACGCGTCCCTGGCCATCAGCAACAATGCATCTCTATCTGTGCAGACAATGGGCCTCCACTCTGTGGTGCTACTGCTGCTGAGGAGGCTGGCAAATGTCCAGAGCCTCGGGAAACAATGCAGAGCCGCACGGATGGTTCCAGCAGGCGTCCTGAGCCGTCCCAGGCCACTCTAAACCAGGCTGCTTCGACTAAACTGGATAATCAATTAGACCTTTCAGAGCAGATGAAAGAACACGTGATCACCTCTCACCATTGTGACGCAACGGGAGCCTTAACCGCAGGTGAGATGGATTGCGGCAACCTGAGGGAGAACAGTGACGTCGTATTAAATTGCATTGTGGTCGAGGAGCAACACGGGTCTCTGGCAATAGAAGAGGAAGGCGATGAAGGAAGAAGTGAAACCATGAACTCAGAGGCTGCTGAAGGCGGATTAAAGGACACAGCAACACAAAATAATACACAGGAGCAAAGATGTAGTGACAAGCTGATGTGTGACGCTCACGGTTGGGAAACATCCCATCAGACAGTGTGGAAACAGCCGAATGGTGAAACATCTCAAACGCAAGAAGCGGAGTCATCACAGGGTGAAACAATAGCAATACAGGTCGCTGACGAGGCACCGTCTGATATGCATGTCAGACTACAGTGTTGCGACCACAATGTGTCTCCTGAAAAGCTGGATGTAAAAATACTACAAGTGAACCAATTGACGAACAGTGACCTTGGCGCAGAACAATGTGTGGAAACTAAAACCCATGTTAAACCTTTGGAGAACATTAATGAGGCCACGGTGTTCGAAAACATCTCCTCTGTAGACCAGAACGTGTCTTCTCAGGAACAGCAAGACGTTGGCTTTTCCAAACTGGACACAATTCCGGAGGGAGCCTTCTCTGAGGCAACACACATAAACAATTCCTCAGGTTCCAGCGTAGCTCCTGCCCGTGACGGTACTTCCGTCCAACAGTGCGCTCTACGCGAGACACGGTGTTCTACAGCGGTCAACGAGGATCTCTCCCCGGAGGGTCACCGTGGCAACCAAGCCTCTGTTCGTCACTCAGGTGACTCACCTGCCTCTGAGGTGGCAGATGGTCGCAGCGAACACCACAGGCCTGAAGCCACACATTCGCAACCCGGGGACATGGAGGCGTCAGAGATGGTTGTTTACGGTGGCGTTCAACTTGCCAGCCCAGCTTTGGATGGGACAGGACCAGCTGTGGACCAGAGAGATGAAAGCACAGTGAAGATGCGTGCCAGAAAGGTGAGGCTAACCTTTTGGCATTTATAACGTTATTGAAGTGCTTGTGAATGTGTCCTGCCGTCCTTTTGATTTTGCGTTTTGTATCGGCGGCGTAATCTCCTCTTTGACGCTGCAGCACTTCAAATGCAGTTCTATTCTATAATAGCTGACTCTTTGTGGGCACAACATCATTTTTGTCCCACTCTTTGGAACGCCTCCTGGAAAACAATGACTTCATTCTCACATGCTTACAGATCGACCGGACGACTGGGTGATCTGTAAAATGTTTTACTCTTTCCCAACCGCCCTTTGCAAAACAAGGTCCTATAAGGGCATGCATTCTGTGTGTGTGTGTGTGTGTGTGTGTGTGGGGGGGGGGGGGTGGGTTTCAAACGCTCACCATACTGAGTGACACTGTATCAGCAAGGGGATAAGACATTTGAAATAAATAATTGACAGGCAATAACAGGAACTAAAAATGTGTTAGCATTAGCTTCAATGGAAAAGAGTCACTGTGTTAGAGATGTAGGAATGCCAACCACAAACTGGCCCACTGGTAAAAATGCAATAATAAGTCGGCTAATGTTTAATACGGGTAGCCTAGCTAATACCCTATTTCTTCATGATTACTCGTACATTTGGAGTGAGTAATGCATGTGATGTCCTGTCACTGTGTTTACATGACACATCTCTTGGCCGTGGTATTCGTGGTATCTAACTAGTCTATGAAGCAGGACCAGTGTATGTATCACCTTGACATTATTTAACATAACTCCATCGGGTTGCATAGACAGTTTGGAAGGCGTGCGGACTATGACGATGACATCGTCCTCACCATGCAAGCTGCCAGACAGGAAGGGGGAACCTCTGAGGTCATAGCTTTGCTGGCAGATATGGAAAACCTATGCGATATTTATTACCACTGGCTCCATCTTAAATATAAAGAATGACATAAACCGCCTGAATTAAAACACCCTGAAATCTTGGCTCCTGTAACCTGAAAAGAGAATCCCTCCTATAAATGCAAAAGGCGCCAAGGAAATCCATCCACCATATGGCTACGGCTCGACTGTCCAATACTATGACAGAGCTAGGGGGTTTCATGACTTTTCATGCTAACCGGCGGCCAATATTCTGTAGGAAATAAGCTTGGAAGGAAATGTCTTTTTGCATTACATTTCAAGTTTCAGTCAGGGAGTATTACATGAGTTAATTTCAAACAAATATATCCGGTGGCACTGAGCTGTAAAAAGCAGCTCAGCAGACCAAGCAGACATCATACAAAGCACTTGGTACATCTGTTAATTGTACATTTGTCTGCCTCGCTCACCCTAGGAAATCATGTTGTTGTACTGCAGGATCAATTTATAAAACCCATCTGGCCCATTTAATAGCACAGAGATAGAGCTGATAGTGGGCTTTGTTACATTGTTCGTTTGTTTTTCAACCAGGCCTTATCTGGACCTTGGGGCCAGATTGGCTCAAATTGCGTTTATCTGTCGCCAGACAACGTGGCAACCTCAGTTTCACATTTGGCTTTCTCCCCTTTTTCACTCAGTGTTTCTTCTCTCCTCCTCCTCTCTTGGGTTAACTCAAGAGCTGTTCGGACCAGACCTCCCCACTGGATCTCTTGGGTAATTAGTCCATGTTATGTATAGATTCCCAGTGAGAGGAGAGGAGCTTAATCTTGGAGTTGGAGATATGAGATGTAGGACACAGAGAGTTAGAAAGAGAGAGAGAGAGAGAGAGAGAGAGAGAGAGAGAGAGGGAGAGAGAGAGAGAGGGGGGGGAGCAGGGAGTGAGGATGGTGGGAAACTGTCTCACAAATAAAAGGAAAAAACAGGAAGTTCAGACGAATGTTAAAGAAACCTCAAAAAGAGAAGGAGGGGGGGGGGGAATCATTGCGAGAAGACCAAAAGCACCAGAGTACCTCCCAATAGACGTGCCACCCTGAGGCATGTACTGTAGCACTCTGCTGTGTGTGTGGTTGTTTTGCCATTCTAACCCAGATGCATTAGTCCATTCATCAGGGCCTTGTAAAGATGCCATTGTGTTACCGCCATACAAATGTTGCATTGAGACCACGTTGCTGGTCTGGCAGAATGCAGTGTGTGTGCTACTGCTAGCTAGAAATGCATGAAGAGGCTTCTGTGTGTGTGTGTGCGCGCGTGCACGTGCGTGTGTGTGACTGTGTGTGACACATTTCCATCAGACACACTTAACCCACCACGCATGTTTGCTCTCTCAGCAAATTCAATAGGAACGGCTTTTGACAGACTAATTGGATGCTAACTGGAAAATAAATGCAAGCGCGAGTCACAAGATCGGGGATGGAGTCCAGATCCAGACACGGCTAGGTAGACGCTATGAGGCAGCGCACATTCCATCTAGGGTGCAGATATAGATATTACCGTTATTCACATCTCGGCCACATGTAATCGGTCATACATGCACACCCATTTTAAACATTTCTCCAACCACATCAACCCATTAGCTAATTGCCAATGTTGAGATGGTAATCATTCGTCCTCCATCGTGACCCACATAACTCTATCGGAAACTGTGCCAACATATTCTGTTGGCACAAAACACACTGGCACCCTGGGGCACTGCAGAAAAACTGCCTTTATTCTTTCGCTCAGCTAATCTTGTGGACGTGCATGCCCTCCATACAGACACTGCACGCATAGCACCGCGGTGGTTCTGGCCTGCTATGAGCTCAGCCTCGTAAAGTGTTTAAAGGAGGCTGTTGGTGCAGTGAGTGTAACAGGGTTTGTTTGGGACTAATGAGCCAGTCGCCGTGATGTCGTCACCATGGTTTCCACTGCGGAGACAGTGAGAAGGAGCCAACAAAGAAGATAAATATCATGTAAACTCCAGCTAGCATGCAGTTTTAATGGGTGCGTTATGGAATGACTGGTGCTTGTCTTACTGGTGATAGGCCACCTGGGGTCAGTGTAAGACTTGTTAACAAACATTTGAGAAAGGTAGGGTAAATGTCTACTGTTACAGTAGCTACCAGATATTCAGAACTTTACCAGACCACTTACAGTATTAGTTTAGTTAAGGTTATTTCGGGTCCTCTATTAGCTTTAGATTAGAACAATATTTGATTTAGTTTTGACTGTACTTTTATACTATTACTGCATAACTATATACAGCTAGATACAAAAGAAATACACTTGCACACAAATGCATACAAATGCACTAAGGACAACATACCAATGTGAGACAAGGATATGAAAGTTGAATGAATTGTCATAACAAGCAGGACAATGTTAGCCTGATGAGACCATACTGATCTTGAGAGCTTCAGTTTGACTTTGCCTCGAGAACTTGTAGTTGTTGTGCTTGAGTCAGGTCCACAGTGTGTCTGACCAATCAGCGTCGTACTGGCAGCTATGAGCATAGCTTTGGTGTGACATTAACCGACACTGGCATTCACCGTCAGTTCATACAATCACCTGCCAAGTATTTTATAAAAGTGCCTGCTCTTTTCTAAACAGTTTCAAATAAGGTTTCAATGGATTCTTCCCAGATGGTTGTTTGTAAAGAACCATCTGGCACGTCAGATTAGGACAATGTGTACACAAACGCAATGCAACTGCAAATTAATAACAGGCCTACCAGTGTGGGAATTAATATATTTAGCAAGGCTTTATAATGACAATGAAATGATAAGTGTTAGCAAGAAGGGGACTGGGAACTGAAAACATTATTAAATTATAATACTTTGCAGCACAATTTATGTATATTATTACATTACCTTATTTACTAAAGTTGCTCTATTAAACATTACAGCTTCAAACAATTTGCTATTGTATGTAGATATAAGTATCCTAATTGTGTCCTGAGCAGAGAATGACATCCCTGCTAAAAAAATCCAGCATTGCTGGTCACTAGCATAAGGTATGTTTTGCATGCTGGAACCAGCATGGAATGCTGGTTGACTATCTTGAATGACAACCTTAATAACTGGCGTAAGGTGATAAAGCACTAGCAACATTCAATGTGAACAATATGCTCATACACATTATATTTTATTTCCCTGTTGTGATATTAATTGTGAGACGTCGACATACAGCTCACGGTAGACAGATAGGCTATGGCAAAACTATCTTCCCCTCTCGACTTGACTTCGTACTAGTTTTATTGGTTACCACGGTGATGACGAATCCTGCCCCACCGATTGGTTGCCTGAAAAAAGCTGCAGCGATGACATCAGTGCCTTTCTGAAGAGCAGAACGCTCTGAGTGCAGTGCTTTTTCTCTTGACAATCTTTCCTCAGTTGGAACAATTGATAAAAGATTCTGGCGCTCAGAAGAAATCTCTATGTGCACACGAGCCTTACTTCATATAGTGTGTATATTTGTGGCCTGCAGCATTTTGTTTTGGTCTGTGATGCTGGTGTTCACAGTGTGACATCTTGTGGCAGAAAGTCATATAGTGCGAGGGGTGGAAGTAACAAACATTTCACTGATAAAATTGAGGTGATATACATGTATGCATATTGAAAAATAACTTTAGTTATGAAGTGATGTGATCATTTGATAATTTCCCCTTCATCGTTTGCAATTAACAATTGTTGTTACTTCCATTTATCATTTGCAGTAATCATTTTTGTTACTTACACCCCTCATAATATAGAGCCATGTTAAATGTACGTACAGTATATGAATATACTAGAATGCTGAGTCACTCTTTTTTACTGTAGCTTTGGCATATAGAAGTAATGTGAGGTCTGTGTTAGTTGTTTCATTACAGTGCATCCTAGGCCACGGGTTCATTTAGTTCAAGTCATCTGTTTTGATCTCTATTAAATTACACGTTTCACTAGCTGTCTGGAGGCCTGTACTGTAATCCAGTTGCTTTTTGTCAAAGCCAATTTGGTTCCACTCTCACTATGGTTTTGTCTAAAGATAAGGCCGAAAGAGACATTTGATTTGAATCCGTCTAGGAAGCGGTCTCCATCATAAGTTTGCATTGTATTCTGCATTGTTTTTAAAGGTACAGTGGTTGCAGGGACATTCAGTGAAAAGCAGGACTGCATAATCCTTCACCACATCCCACACTACACAGCCCTAACTCAGCTCATAATGATCATTTAATGCATGTACTGTATGTAGTAGCATTAACCCTAGAACGCACAACAGGGGTCCAAATGGACCTGTGTTCATTTACAGTGGTCATTTTTTTTACCCCTGAGATAAACATTTTCTTATCCCCGAGATACATTTTTCTTATTATTTATATTGTACAAAAATGTATTTAACATCTTATGTTAATTGAAAGTAATTTTAATTATTGCATTTGCCACTAGATGTGAGTGTTGTTGTTGTGTTATCATGCATGATGTGTTGTTACTGTATATATGCATGCGTGTGAGTGGCTTTGCTGTAGTCATTTCATTAAGACATTATACATTATATGAACATTGTTATTTTACTATAAAAGTAAGTAAGTAACATTTATTTGCGTAGCATATTTCACAGACAGCAGGTAAGATTACCATATTATAGGCCACTGCAGCTGATACCAGTGGTCCACTGTGACAGTCATTGGCCAGGATCAATGTCTGTGACAACAGATTCTATATCCAGACCAGAAATGGACTCTCTTCTTCCCTGCCCCCTCAGTCAGCATGCTGGCAACATTTCTGTGATGAATCTGAAATTAGCTATGCTGCATATCTGGATGAACATTTTAAGATAGAGATAAAGCAACAAACAGTAACTAATCCAATATGAATATGAGTCCCCATTACCCAAGTAGGCAAAATGTGGTATACAGTATGACAACAACAATGATTTTATTAAAAACTTTAGAAAGCAAAAATAAATATGATGATTTGGAATGAAGAAAAATATGATAATTCATGAATATCCTGAATATCACATGGGTAGAATAATTGTTTTTTAAAAAGCAACAACGAGACCGCAACGAGACTCCACTTAAGCATCAAATTCCATAGGAAATGAATGCGGGTCTATTTAAACGCATGTCGTGCATTATAGGGCTATTAAATTATGTTGTGCATGCTAGGGTTAAAGGCAGGGTCAGTCATTCTCGAGAACGCTTGCTAACTTTGAGCTCAAATCAAAACATCCCTCTCACATGTCAAAATGCACTGTGAAGCAAAGCGTAGTATACGAGCAGTGTTTGCCACTTTGTTTTTGTTAACATTTACGGAGTCAGGGCTGTGTAGAAGTATCAGATTCATTTTTTCCACACGCACAGATAACGGTAAGATAGAGAAATGTGAGGAGATATTTGGTGAATTTGACAAAAAGTGTATTAGCTCATATTTAGCTTGCAATATACCTTTAACTATACACAGTAGTGCATAGGCAGCTGGCTTAACATATTCTTTTATTGGTTAAAGGTTTGCCTAAATCTGGGTCTCCTGGACATTTATGGTTGAGAGTAAAAAAAAAACACATTTAAAACTGTCTTCCAGATCAGAATGTCTTCCAGATAGGCATCCCTCAGTAAAAGAGGATGAAATTGCTACTTCGGCCTACTTGACATTGTTTATCAAGCCATTCTGGTCCGGCAGTCACTATGGCTGATGAATGTATGGAGCCATATCTTCTCTCTACCACATTACTGATTTATTTGCTGGACTTGCTGGAGTAATGGGTTTACTATAATAAATAAATAAATAAATAAATAAATGAATAAATAAATAAACATAACAAACAATCAAAAAAGCAAGGCGCTTTATGCCAGATTCCTTGCTAAATATAATAATAATGTTGGGCCACTTAATAATATATTCATTTGATGATTATTGCTATACTTTCCCTACAAGACTAATCATTACCTTAGCGTGCTTAATAAAGGGACCCTACAATACTTTAGCAGAAGCTAGCCTTCCTGTGCAAGAGCCATAATGCAATTCACATCTAATACCTCTTGGGGAGCTGTTGATCATAATTTCACACGCAAGCACTGACTCCACTGTGGAAAAGCACACATGAAAGAGGGATAATAATGTTTATAGTGAGGATAAATGTTAGCTCAGTGGATGAGACCCTGTGTGAAGTGCCAGGGTGGTAGTTCATACTGGTATCTTATTTGCTACTATACATAGCGTCAGCTAACGCTGTTTAACTTTCCAATCAGCCTGAGAATTCCCGTCTGGACTCCATGGTTCTTCTGCTGATGAAGCTGGACCAGTTGGACCAGGAGATTGACAACGCCCTCAGTGCCACTTCTTCCATGGACAGCACCCCCACACTCGGCCGAAGACATGTCAAGGTACAGATCACATGACATGACATGAAAATAGAAGTCAAAGGGCCTCTCCTTTTATTGTATGTTTTACCCGTGTGGTTGGAACCAGTATTACACACCTTTGTAGTTTTGGTGTGAAACTCAGGCACTGCCACACCTCTCTACTTCAGCACCTATCAGCTTTCAGACGATAGCGTCGTCTCTACCACTGTGTTCTGTGTTATGTTTCAGATAACTGGAGCTGAACATGACGCTGAAACAATCAATGAGTTAACTTACTGTATACTGGCGATCCAACATTCCACTTTGGTTACATACTTAATGTTGGAACTAATATGCCTTTCTCCCAGATAGGCATTGATCCCATGAAGCCGCTAACAACTGGCCTCATGACCTTCGCTTACACAGAACATGTGGAAATAGGTCAAGAATACAACGAAACTCTCTCAATTATCAACCACATAGTTTCCTCCAGTCCACTGAAGCTGGGAATATACTGTGCAATGAAAACATGTAATAAAATAAAATAAGCCCGTTTGTCCCGGTGGAAACTCATCCTTTGGCAGGGAGAGATTCAGCAAAGAAGAAGCAATAGTTCTGTTTTACTGTTGCTGGATGACAAAGTTCAAATATGTAGCCTTTATGTAATTATGTAATTTACAGTAAAACTCCCCAACAATGCTGTTAATAGTAATATGCTACAATAAATAGGCTGCTGTGCTATAACACATTACTCAATGTGTTAAAGAGTAGGCTATAGCCTAGACTAAATTAATAAAAAATAGATAATAAAAAAAAAAGAAAACAGCCACACAGCCTATACAGGCAAGGAGTAGTCAAGTCAAGCAAGGCTGTTGCCACAGCTCGACCAGCCAGCCTGTGATGTTATTAGTTCGGTATATTTCCAGTGGATGCAGAAACATATGGACTATGCTAGCAGAAAAATAACGCATGCAAAATATGTCATGCATTTGGTGGGCACCCGGCGTTACTGTCAATATCAGGCGTTACCATGGAACTTTCACACACTTTGCACAGGCGCAGTGAGGTAAAAAGTCACTGTTTTTGGAGAATGGTAACTCTGCTTCAACTGTGTGAGATCCTGACGACAGCCAACCAAATTTCTGACATGGTCAGAAATTAATCGGGTCGTATTTCGGAAGGTCGAGAGCCGCTAATCTCTCCTCGCAACCGCTCACAACCCCCTGTACACTGCACAGCAAACGACGCCCGACAAAAGTAATTTAGGCCCAACTCCTAATGACTCATGCGGCTCAGAGATCGGGCCAAAAACGGGTACAAAGTCGCACAGTGTATGCCCAGCTTAAAGCTGTAGACCACAGAGGTATTTAACCATGGTCCTGAATGTTATAGATGTATCCCTGCTCCAACACACCTGATTCACCTGAATGGGTTGATGACAGGCTTCTGCAGAGCTACACGACGACCTATTCATTAGAGTCAGGTCCAGGACTCAGGACCAAGGTTGAAGACCTCTGGTACAGTTTTCATTCAAACCTTTGGCCATTATAGGTGAAAACCGATATGGCTGTATGCATTATTAATCAATATACATTGTACTTTTTTATAACAAATCAAGTGTTTGATTGGTATAGAGCCCAATATAGCAAGATATGGTTTATTTATTTTTACCCCCTTCCTATCACCACTCTAGTCTTCATTTAGAGCAGCTGAGGTTAATTGGATAATTAAGCGTTAAACATCTGTTCTGAATGCATAGAGTAGACTCAGCAAAGAGGAAAAAGATGGATCTGGAAGGTGAAAGACTGAGGCAGAGAAGGAGCAGCTGGGGTCAGTTCATTGTCTTTTTTGGTCTGGTTCTTCCTAGATCAGAGGACAATATTGAGAATCCTTTTGAAATTCAGAAAATCATTCCATTGCTTTCATTAGCTTATTAGTTATTATCTTGTGGTATTTTGACATCGAACAACCGAACAATGTCGTAAACACAGTGGTGTGAAGAGGGTGCTTCTGATAAACCATCATTGCAACTTGCTAACACCCTGAGATAAGACTTGCAATTTGCAAATCTTATCTCAGATGTCAACATTTTGTCCTCCACAAGATAATTATGCAGCCTGCATGCATCTCTCTCTCTCTCTCTCTCTCTCTCTCTCTCTCTCTCTCTGTGTGATTGTATTAAGGGACAATGGGTGGCTTGCGTTCGAGGGTCTACAATGTACCATATGTGTCCGTAGCCAATCAACTGTTCTCTTCTCCTCAGTCAGTGAGGGTAATTCACTAAGCCTACGTCAACAAAGCTTTCGCCGTGCCTAATGAACAGTGCACCAATGTGAGACCTTTACAGTGGAAGCTCTGGGGAGTGACTGATTGAGACCAACAGGATGATGACTTTATGAAGAGGGTTCTTAGTGGCTAACAGTTGTGCGGGAGTTTTAAGTATTTTCAGATTCTAAGAACTTGATGTGACACCCACTCAATCTCTTTAGCCTGCTAAAATAATTTCCCTGAATGATAGTAGCACAATGGCAATGAATGGTACATTGTGAAGTAGATCTTTAAGGCTTTAAAGATGTGTGAAATTATGTATAATTCTATAAACACCATCAGGGATGCAATTGTGGGACCCTCCATTAATAATTTAGGCTACTGTACATTGTATGTCTAGGTTGTAATCTAAGCACAATGTTGTTATGCTATTTGATATTTTAATGTTTTAGGTTTTTATGACGATAAAAAAAGCAAAACACACATACAATAAAATAAAAACTTTAATATATGTTATGGAGTTTATAAAATGTAAAAAATCTTTAATGTTATCAAGTTTACTTCATTCAAAACCTTTCTACTCCAGGCTGTCATGTAAAGTATCAGATTTTTAGAATTACTGCATTCCCTGCACCCGGTTTGGCAGATACAAGTGGCATTTCAGAGCAAGTTAATTAGATTACTCACTTGTGGGTTGAATGCCACAAAAAGTGGTATGGAATTCACACACACAATATTCTCACAACACATTCCCAGGAGGGAATGTTTTCTCCTGGGTTCCCACAGTGTATGTGTGTGGGGGAGGTGACCTTGCTCCATAATAGACAAGGGTTCCATCCTCATTTAACTGTTCTGAAGTTCCCTGAAGACTTTTTGTTGAAATAAAAACAGTATATTTACACTGCGAGTGAGCGAGAAACAATATTATGTTAATGTGTAGTTAAGGCCTACATATGTATAGCCTGGAGCATGAAGAGGCCACACCCAAACACATACTTTTAGCAGTTTAAAGGAGAATTACAAACAATGAGTGCATTTCTTTCAAAGTTTTCCTGAACACAAGACTATCATTTATGAGAATTTAAGTGTAGGATGTAGGATTATTACCCAAAAGCAGAAAATACAGAGATTAGTTTGACAATGCTGATGGTAAATGATGATGATCCAGATGAATCACTGATGTCCGGTAGTTATCTCTGCTTTATTTGATTTTCACTTGGGAAACTCCTTCAGTTGGGTTTTATAGTTTCATGTTACAACGTTATCAAACTGTCTGTGTGTCTGTCGGTGTGTGTGTCTGTCTGTGTGTGTGTGTGTGTGTGTGTGTGTGTGTGTGTGTGTGTGTGTGCGTGTGTGTGTGTGTGTGTGTGGGTTGGGGTTACTTGTGGAGATGTACACTTTAGTGTTCACCAATTTGTGTTCTTTCAGCTGTTCTCTTGTGGAAGTGAGCCGTTATACTATATTTAGGTAAGAATGGTCATGGTAACACCCAAACAAAGCACACACACACACACACAGGTGTTCACTTCCGTAGTTGCAGGTGCCATCGAGTTGTTTCTGCGTGCAGTACAAGTAACGCAGTACCTTCCTTGATAAAAACGCTGCTATTTAATATGTTAATCCTGATAACTATTAAGCAGTTGACTATTAAGTGTCACATTCTTGCTATTCTGGTCATGGTGTTGGGCTCTAGTGAATAGTTCCTTGGCCTGGGAGCGGCTAGCACGGACACTATTGTTAGCTGTGGTCAATGGGCAGCTGGCTGTTAACGGATGTTTTGCCGCAGCAGGTGCTTTTCCACATGGCTGACTTCTGTTCTTTGCCCACAGTGTTGTTGTTGGTGGGATCTGTCACCTGCATGTGTAATTTTATGTTGTTAAAGTGGGAAGGATATCCAGATGTAATGTACAACGTGTGATGTGTGATGGGTTGAACTAGATGGCAGATAGAGCTCTTGATTTGGATCATTTTTATTTTTATAGTAATAATAATATACTGTATACTAACCATATCTTCAATATTTGTATTATATTACAATTATTAAGGAGGCACATGTATCTTAGTATGTTAGCAATATGGCTCAAGGGTGCGTACAGTTTGACCAGGCATGTCAGAGATCAAACCCATAACCTTTTGGGCTGGGAGTCAACCACACGCAAACTCCACACAGAAATACCTCTGTGTGTAAACCTCTGCCACGGGCAGAGGTATTTCTGTGTGTAAACCTCTGCCACGGGCAGAGCTCAAACCCACTTTGGTGGGAGGCAACACCCTTTCCTTCGGAATGAAATCGGGTTTGGCCTTTCTGTTCCGATTGAGATATTTATATGGAGCATTTTCTATCAGGTTCGGCTTTTAACATTTAATAGGGTCCATGCAAATGCAGCTGCTAACCTTTGAGCCACTATATGACATTATGATGTATTTTATTTTTTATTTTTTTATAGCATTATTCGTGCACTTTCTGTGAAAAAGCCGCTTTTATCTTTATATTTAGTTAAGCGAGTGTCTATTTCTAGCAGTTGGTGACCACAGAGGATGTGAGAGGAGTCAGTGGAGCCCTGACCGACACTGACCTCCGTTCACCCTCTAAATGTTACAGTTGGAAACAACAGCTCAATCACCTTCAGCTGTGAAAGTTCCCACCAGCTAGACGGTGACAACAGAAACATAGAGGCCTCTAGCGAAGAAGGCACTGACTGCAACGGCCTGTTACATTTAGCAAAACGTGTGTTTGACCAAACAAACCTGCTGTCACTGACTTTACAGGCTTTTTCACATGCTGTTTGACACGGGATGCTTAAACTACACTCACATTCCAGCCTTCTAGGCTTCTGTGGCAGGGATTCATGGGGTATTTTTGGAAATGTATTATTTACACAAAAGCAGATATGTGCTTTATTAATTGCCAGTGGGTTATGCGGTCCTTTATCTGTCGGTATAGTTGGAAGGACAATAGCGTTGCGTGCTAAGGTCACTGGCAGATCTGTGCTCTATCCTTCCTCATATTCTGCTTTGGCAGCGCCACAGACCCCAAACATCCTCCATCCTAACCACACCTCTTCCAATACTCCGCTCAAAGAAATGACAAAACAATATGTTGTTGCTGCTAGGCTCTCTACTCCGGCAGTTAGTTACAAATATATAAACATAACCACCATTGTAAGGACTTGTGGAAATGTTATTGAAGCAATTCAATTAGACTACTGCTTCTAAAAGTGCTACAGCTGTTAGCTGCAAGTATCCACATTTTGTATTTACATGAATGCAATTTATAGTTGTCCTTTTTAAAAAATATGCACCTGCACTTTGACTGCACAATGCTGTTAGGTAGGCTTGCAATACATTATGGTAAAATCACCAGCATGGTAATATTATTCTAGCATCGGCCTTGTTTCACTTGACTCCAGATAAGCGGGTGGCGATGGATGGATGGATGGATGGATGGATGGATGGATGAATGGATGGATGGATGGATGGATGGATGGATGAATGGATGGATGGATGACAGATGGATGGATGGATGGATGGATGAATGGATGGCTGGATGACGGATGGATGGATGGATGGCCTTATGGCCTTGTATCATCATGATTGTATCTTAATCACCTGCACTGCTCTACTATTACTACTGCTGCTAATAATAATAACGATGATGCTGTGGGGCTCTAAAAGCACCTTGTGACCCCACACTTTGAGCACGTCGTTAAAATGTTACTCACTTTTCAACTTGTCCTTCCATGGCCAATTACCTCTACCATGTGCAGCAAGCATAATTATATTTACGCACATTTAGCCCAAAGAGTGAACAAGGCTCTAATGAGTCAATGAGCTATGAAACCAGCCATTCAGATGGACACAGGCTGCCAGTTGAGGCTCTGTCCCCGGTCATGGCCGAGTTAGCTGACTTTCTGTGGTGTCATTGTCTACAAGGCCACCGCTCTGCTTAGCACAGCTGCATTGTGGGTACAAACAGACCTGTCACTGTGGTTAAATAAGAAGGGGGTGTGGGGTGAGAATAGTTTGTTTTTGGAACAGGATGTGGAAAGCTAAACCTCTCCTCAACCCCCACTATGAAAACCTTTTTCATGGTGATTCCAGGCTATGGCCGATGCACTAGGCATTCAAAGAATCTCCACATTATGTAGTATGTTGACGTATCCTTGCCCACACTTTAGGCAAATCAGATTGCAATCCTGTAAAATCCCACTCCATAGTACTCTAGCCGGGAAGAGACAGACTATTGAAAGAGGCAGACTATTGAAAGAATAATACTATTTTATATTGTGGCATGACGCAAGTCAATTAGGTCAGTCACAATACCTATAACCGCCAATTTGATCTAATTTATTCGTAAAGATTGGGCATTGACTATAAGCTCTGCTGGGTAGGTTATTTATTTGTATTCAAAGTATATGTACCTTCAGAAGAATGACATCAACATCACATTGGTTTGTATGTTGCTGTTGCTATAGTTTGCATTGTTAAAGTCATACCAGGAGTTAAAAAGCGCAAATGCCTTATGAGGAGAAATGTTCGAATGCCCAGAGAATAGTTGATGATGTTACTTGTTGACAGTAAATCACAGGGATGACTGGAAAATGCCGGCATCTGGAACACCCCTGCAGACTACTGATAATAAACCTCCATAAATCATGGTAAAAGCAAACACACTGAAAGCATGCTCAGACAAACACACACACACACACCACTCATGTCGGCTGAAACAGGCGCACAGCCGTGCATCGTAAACCCAGGTGTGATGGAGACCATTTCAGGCTTGTGGTTGGGGGTTTTAATTGGGGAATTTGATTTGTGTGTGTGCTCACATTTTAGTTTTGAATATGTGCTTCCATTCATGTTGGCATTACTTACACCTGAATGGCACACACATAATTATGGGGGCTAACTTGAGCCCTAAGATTGAATGCCTTACTTAGAGACACAGTGCTCATTAAATATGTTTGCGTAATTCCGTATTTTGGAATGTATTTTGTGGAAAATGTATTTGTGTAAGAATGTCGTGTTTTGTGTTGAAATTATTGTTAGAGGCACATCTGCATATTGGCGAAGTATGGGTCAAATACCAACCACTGTCAGGCATTGTGTTTTACATCTAGATGGGAAAGACGGGTTTAAGGCATAGTGTGAAAATGTGTCATTCCTGCTTCAACATTGTTTAAATAATTGAATAATAGTACAGTAAATTATAATTTGGCAGAAAACAGGGATTCTAATGTATTTATTTTGGAGGAAAAAGTTTAAAATTATCAATTTAAAAGATAAAATATTTTTCTAATATTTTTGCAGACTAAACAAATGCAAATTAGTATTTTTACATTAATGGTTGCAACAATGGGAGGCAACTATGTCTCCCATACCTCTGGGTAAGTCAATAAGCTGCAAGACTCCCACAAGGTTGCCATGGGGCCACCCTTGTGTAGGAAAGGCTAATCCCCCTGTGTTGTTAGTGCTCCCAAAAAATGCCAGCAGTAATCCACAGGCTAGTATTGTTAGTGCAGTCAGGATCGTAAGGCTTATCCCTATTAACTCCAGTCCATAAGCCACAGAGTCACAGAGTCAATCTACCAAGAATAAAGAGCAGACAATTTCTGGATGTTCAACTGTGAAACACAGGGTGTTTACTATTATTCTGTATATTGTAATTTACAAACACATATATGAATAGATTTATGAGACATTTAATACTGTGACTTGTAGGATATGCATATTGTAGTATTTACAAACGTTGTATTTTTCCTCTACTGTGTCTTAAGCAGGTCAGGTATTGATGAGAATAATTATTGTAACAGTCTACCTGGATAATCATTTCTAGAGGCTAGTTTTATTCTTCTAATAAGCAAAGGACTGATCCAGTCTTTGTAGGATTTTAGAGATTAGCCCAATGCTAACATTTATCTGATTGTTTCTTAATGGTGGTATAGTTTCTTAATGTTCCCATAGGCTTTGTATTGTTTTACGTCAAGACTGAGCGCGTGTACAGTTAAAAACGATAAATGTGTTTTACAAACAAAGGAAAAAACATCTCAGTCTGGGAAGAAGGTCGTTAGAAGTAAACTCCATTACAACTTAAAGTGTAACTGCACCCTAATATTTATTTTTTAGGTGTAAAATAAGTAATAGGACTGATGTGATGAGACACATCAATGCTGATGTTAATGACAAAATTTACATTAAAAAAAAAAAAATATATATATTTATGGACTGAAAACAGAACTACACGTTAAAAATCACCCCAGAACCTGGCTGCTTTTCAACAGTACACTTAGTACACTCATATGTCATGAAATGTTAACGTTAATGTTAATGGGGGTCCCCTCTCAGCCCCTCCCCTCCCCTCCCTCAGCTCCTTGATGCATATTTCAAAGTTGCAGTGGGTGGAGTCAGGCTCAGCGCTGGGGTGCAGCTACACTGTAAACCCCATTTGTGTATGTCAGCGTTTACACTGTGTTGAGCCTGTGAGGCATGTACTATAGTCACTGGGCCAGGGCCAGGGCTGTGTTCAGACGAGGTGAGAGCGCCTCGTCTGCTGATGGATTCCAAAGTCAGCCAGCAGTTCACAGGTTATGCTCAGGGGGCTCAGCACTAAATCTCTCAGTCACCCCCGGCAACCAGAAGCCTGTTGCTTTTGCTTGCTCATGTAAACAAAGGCAAAATCAGTGAGTGTGGTGTTACTATGTGTGTGTGTGTGTGTGTGTGTGTGAGGGGTGTGTGTGTGTGTGTGTACGTGAGAAAGAGAGAGGTGTGTGTGTGAGAGATGTAAGTGTGTTTCTGCGCGTGTGTGGTGCGTGCGTGTGTGTGTGAAAGAGAGAGGGAGAGAGAGAGAGAGAGAGAGAGATGTAGAGAGGGTGAGAGAGAGATGTGTGTGTGTGTGTGTTGTGTTTCTGCATGTGTGTTAGTTGGAAGTTAGTGTGTGTATGTGAGTTACTGTGAGAGAGAGAGAGTATGTACATGACTGTATGTTATTTACACCCGCCCCCCCCTTCCCACCCACAAAAAAAAAAACCTTGCCCTTTTTTTCCATCAACATCAATTCATACAGAACATACAGTATCTTATGACTATCTAGGTTGAGAGAGAGGACAAGGTCTCGGGTGGAATGCCATCAGTGTAGTGTGTCGGTGTGTGCATTGTGCATATGTACATAAGTGCATGTTGATTATTAACTCCCAAACACATCAAATAAAGGACAATAGACAACCATTTTTATTTCTCATGAGCTCTTGGAATTGCACAGAATGCATGTCCACATCCAATATTCCAGTCCGCATGCTCTACTCCTTTTTATCCTTTTTATTAGCCGTCTATACAAATATGTGTGGAATCTCCCACCTGGACAGTTAATATACGACTCTGTTACAGGAAATGTTCCAACGCATCATTACTCCAAGGCATGGCATCACTTCCTGTTGACACACTTCACGTGTCACACATGGAAACTGTTACAGTCGTGGGGAGAGAGTTGGCTGATAGGGGGTTGTGGGGGGGGGGATTTTGGGTCTTTTCCCCCAGGAGAGGGCTAAACTCAAATGGTTTCCCACGTTCATCTGTGCACGTCTACCGCCGGGCCGACAGAGCATGGAGAATGGATTCCTTTCTGTGCACGGGGCAGAATGCGCACGTTCACCAACACACCCGTCAAGGCCGCAGATAGCATCTCCTGGGGGCCATGGACACGCACAAACACACACACACACACATGCACACACACACATATATATTCTCTCTCTCTCTCTCTCTCTCTCTCTCTTTTTCTCTCTCTCTCGGACTTTCATTCCTTCTCTCACACACAATTACCTTCTCCGTCCAGTGTTGGAGCCACAAGCATACCTGACCATAAGCCATTTGCAGCCATTTAGCCATTTGCACTAAGTGGTGGAGAAAGGGGTTTGGGCTAACTTGAGCCCCCTAATCCTCAGCCAGTAGAGACCCTGGGTGGTCACACACACCGCAGCTGCAGATGGGAGGGGG
>JAODUH010028488.1:0-23285 GCA_027564835.1 Typhlichthys subterraneus
GTAGGTTGTAAAGCCCTTTGAGACTGCAATGTGATTAAGGGCTATATAAATAAAATTGACTTGACTTGACTTGAACATATTGTTATAACACACCACAACATTGACTTTTACTGCTACGCAGATGACACCCAGCTCTACATCTCAACCAAACCCTCCTCATCTCTCCCCCCTATCTCCGTCACCAATTAACTTCAGGACATTCAGTGCTGGATGACTCTTAACACCCTAAAACTCAACAACAGCAAGACAGATGTCCTGCTCATTGGCTCCAAATCCACTCCACAAAAGATAACCCCATCCTTAACATTGCCAGTCTCCCAAACCCATTGTCAACAACCATGAAAAGTCTTGGCATCACATTTTATGACTACCTCTCATTCAAATCACACATCAAAACCATAACCCAGGCATCCTTCTTTCACCTCCGAAACATATCTAGACCCTATCCTTCACTTTCTAACTCAAGCACCGAAATCCTCATCCATGCCTTTGTCACTTCACGTCTGGATAACTGCAACTCTCTTCTCTCTGGCATCCCAACCAAATTCATCAATCACCTCCAAGTTCAGAACTATGCTGCCAGAATCCTCACAAATACAAGGACAACAGATTATATCACTCCAATTCTTATTGAACATCATTGACTTCCTGTACCATTCTGTATCAAATGCAAGACTCTCCTCCTCACATATTGAACAAGGCCCTCCACAATCTGGCTCCCTCCTTCCTCTCTGACCTTCTCCTGCCACATACTCCCTCCCGATCTCTTCGCCCCTCCTCTACAGGTCTTCTCATCACCCTTCCATTCCACTTCTCCACCATGGGGGCTCGGGCCTTCAGCTGCTCTGCCCCCAGACCCTGCCCCCTTCCACTGCACATACTTCATGCCACCACGGTCACCTCGTTTGCTAAGCTCCTCAAAGCCCACCTCTTCAAGGTTGCCTATGACATTTGACCCTTTGTTCCGCGATCACTTGACTTCTTTTGATATTTTTGGTTTGGGTGTGTCTTGTTTCTACATTGTATATTCGGCCTTGAGCAAATGTTTATTACTATAATATATGTCTCAGCCAAATGTTTTATATCTATGTATATCTATGTATTTGCCTTTTTGCAATGTAATATTTCCTTGAGTGTTTTTAAAGGCATCCCAAATAAAATGTATTATTATTGTTATTATTATTTATTATTATTATTATTATTATTATTATTATTATTATTATGTATTATTATGTCCCAGACAAGTGAAGGGAGGCTGGATCTGCAAGACTACAGATTAAGATTAATGTGATTTGTTAAATTGACATTGTCAGTTTCTAAAAGGAGTGGGTATAGAAATGGTGTTGAAGGCTTTGGTCAGGTCAAGCAGAATATGGATAGCAGGTCAGTCAGGTGCATTCTGTCATTTGTGTTTATATTAAGACTTTGCCCAACTTTTCTTTATATATTTATATATTCACAATGATATAACATGAAAAATAACCATAATTCACTACACTCAGCCATGATAAGCCTCCAAATAACAATAGAAAGATACATTGATTAGAATCGTATTGACATTAAACTAACTCTTATAATTTTCATAGAGAATGTTTCAATATGATGGACCCACTTTCAAAACAATATATTTCACAATGGCAAGATGTTACAATTACACAACAAGTTACAGATGGTTTTATGAGTTATGAAGTTGTAAGTAAACTCTATAACACTCTCTTTCAAGTGGTAAGATCTTTCATGGGCGGTTTGTGGTATTTATGAGACTATGGATTCATGGGAGAACATTCTCCTTGACAGTAAGTTAGATGAATGAATCATCAGCAGGGTTTTTTTTTATTTATTATTTTGATAATCATATTACCATTCTCAGTTATTATTGATGCTGATCACTTTGCAATACATCTGCAAACAAACATCTACAAAGACAAAGTTTTACATCAGTCGCACAAGTTGTTTAATGTTCAATTTAAAGTGAATTATGTATTCCATTAATAGTTATTTGCATATTCCATTATTCATTGGTCAGCTCAAAGAAGTAATGTTTAAGAGAGAGGTTGTCATGTATTGTCAGGACCACCAAAAACTTGACAGTTGCCTGAGGGTATTTCATTTTAATCAGCAATAATCTAAGCTTTAGCCAAGATTTCCTTTCCCCTTTACTTTATAATGATGTTCATGGCACTCTAAGCCTTTTGTGAAATGGTTCCCAAAGGTCTTTTTTCATAGTCCATGAAATATGTTATTCAGAAAGACAGCCACTAGATTTTTTTAAAAATAGGAATTAATTGAAGTCATAGACACTTATTCCACCAAAGCAACATATTTCAGGATTACAAAATGTATTTGTGACTATTTCAGACCTTTATCTAACACTTTTTTATCCTAAATAAATGTATACTGTATAGCTTGTGCTCATAATGCCCCATATTTCATTTTCCAGGTCAGTGAAAAAGTTCCAAACTGAACAACACTAAATTGACTCTGTCCGAAACATGTAAAATGAATCCCTTAAGAGCATAATTGTACTACCTAAGACCAAATGCCCCCCTAGTGCAGACTTAATATAGACTATGTAAGGGCCTGCAGTACTAATGCACTACCACACATCTCTAGAGGGCAGTGTCAACAACAATTTATTGAGGCAACAAAGCTGAACATGTTCCTGTCCATATGGCATTTTATTCATGAACATGGTGGAAGTCTTCTGTCTTCTGAGTCTGCATATGTTCAAGTGAAAACAATGCAATGGTGAAATGCCTATATATCCATAGGTTACGTCGGCATTGTTATCAATACATATCCATTAAATATTAAGTTTGAATGATATTGATGAGTTTATGCCTAGAAGTCTCATGAAATATTAATGGGTGAAAATTCACAACAACAGCTTCATTAGGTAGTTAGACAGGCGGCTGTTTGTAGGAGACATGCTGGCCTAGAATTAAGCAGCATTTAAGTCTGTAACCATAAAGTGCTGTGCATTGAGTGCATTGAGGTTGAACCAGATTGAACTTTAGCAATCTCCACACAAACAGCACTGTTAACGCTTACATCTCATCATGCCTTAAAAAGGCTACGTCGAGATTACAGTATTTGTTAGCCGTATCACAGATTTAGCATTTATGCGCCTCACTAAAAGCAAAAATCTGATCCAATAAATATAACTGCCGACTATTCAGCCATAATAGGTCACACTTTATGAATGAGTCATATATATGGACACTAAGTACGTAATTGTTATTTTTTCAACTGTAATTGTTTTAAATGGCTCAAAGATACCACTCAATGACCTGCATTATATAAATTAGACATCTTATTTTACATAGGTTCTTGTTTCAAGTGTTTTAGACTCTTTATCTGGAGATGTCAGATGTCAGTTGCTAATACCAGTATGCAGGTTTCACATAACGTTATTGAGGAAATGCACATAAGATGTGTAGACTACAAGGTGAAACATCTTGTGCACATAATATTCTTTATAATTCAGTTCAGATGCCCAGGTATAGAATAGTACAGTAGTGTATATAGGGACAAGACAATGTAAGAGGCCTATCAATCAGATACATTTAATGATTGACATGTTGGCTTTACTGTAGTCTTTGAAATCCACCATAGTAGGCTGTAATTTTGCATAAATAAGCAAATATGATTAGATTGAACTGGTAATTTATGAATATATTGAACTTAACTGTAAATCCATTTAGATTTTAACGGTTTCTTTAGAGTTTTGTAATAATTACCTAGATGGAAACAATCTTTTTTAAATTTTAACATGATAAAGCACATGTGAGGGCATTAAAATGCAAGCACAGGCAGGGGCCATGAGGATTTTGTTTTTCAGTGTCCGTGTCATTTTCTCTCTCTCACTCTTCAAACTGCAGCTCGGAGGCTCTTACATGTTGCAAATGCTCATTTTCAAAGAGATTACAACACATATCTGTCAGAAGCAGAATAGCATGGATATTATGCACGGGGGACGACTCTGACATTTGCCAGTGGGAAACGCATTGCAGTGTGCCCCAACCATCAACCAACGATTAAGGGTGGCGTCTTAAAATGGGACAAGACCAAGCTTGCAGGGTTGACCAGGTTGAAACCAGCTGTAGACGTGCCTGAGCTGCACAATTCTGCATCATTTGCAGCGCTCGTATAAACACAGACAAATAAAACTTCACTGTCAGCTAGATGCATTTCCTGAAGTGACATTCCTCATATGACCTGATGAAATGAGGGATACCTTGAGGAGACTTTGCACTACCTTTGATCCTTCTATTATTCCATTGTTCCAGTATTTTCAGTATGTGGGAAGTAAACTTTGAAGTCTCCATATCATTCCATTTTCTGTCACTATGGACGCATTCTGTTTCAGTTGACTGCACTTTCCCTAACCTGATTGGCTACAGAAGTGGGAATGGCAGAAAGACAATTGGTTCTAATACAGAAATGATGTCACATCTGGGACCTAATCTTGTTTTATGTTGTCAGAGAGGAATGTTTTATTAGGAATTAGGCCAGCCCTTTCAAGTCCCTTCAAACAAAAATAACTGATGCAGACACTTTTTTTATTTATTTTTACAATTGTCAATCTTTAAATTAGGGATGGCACCGATATGATACTGAGATCCGAAATTGGACCGATACTGACTTTAATAGCTGGATCGGTATCGGTGACAAATTGGACAGTTGCAATCGATCTATGGGGCTGATACAATTTAATTACATTTTCACAAGCAGGTCTAATGTCAAGCATCAGCAATATCTAACCTACCCAGGCCACACTATCACACTATCAGCAACAGGTTTCTAAACTGCATTTAGGTCATAAAATAGAGATTGGTTGTCATTTACTTTGTAACCTTAAACCAAACCACTCAAACTAATGCATAAATCATCAACAACATTGATTTGTTTCCTTACATTCATATATATCCCATGTTACATTATGTTTTAGAGTTAGGAAAGCAATGTTCAAGCCTGTTGTTTCCTTACACAAAACATGATTCTCAGTTTCTTCTTCCAACACTTCCTCAGTCACAGTGAGGAATACATCTTAATTTAACACCGGATTGGATCGGTACTCAGTATCGACTGATACATAAAGTGCAGGTACTCTATCTGTATCGGAATTGGGACTGAAAAAATTGGATCGTGTCATTCCTAGTGGTTCTATATGACTTTCTTCCACTACTATAGATGTGTCATTAAGCTCACCAGCATTTCAAACCAAAACAAATGCTATGTGAGACACACACACATGAACTAATTTGCACCCGCGGCAAAAGAACAAAGGAGGTCGGATTACAACACACAAAGATGGAGAGTGATGTAATTCTTTGTTCAGGACTTATAGACTTGACCAGTCATGTCAAAACTGTTCACATTCGAAAGCACTTCCTAATATTAATTTAAAAAGTGAAATGGATCACAGAATATCATTTTAGTTTGTTATTTTCAGTGCAAATATATTGAGATTTTGACATATGTTTCATGGTGAACGGACAGCTTTTATACAGTATAATGCTTTCACCTAAAGTGCTTTGGAGTATTTTGCCTCACATTCATACACCAATGGTGATTGCTGCTATGCAAGGTGCAACCAACCACCAGGAGCAGTTGGTGGTTAGGTATCTTGCTTACAGGTAGGTGAACAACAGGGTTTGAACACATGACCTTCTGGCTGGGAGTCAAACACCCAGACCACTCAACCATCCTGTCCTATTACTAACTGTTGAATGTTAAACGTAAAATGTTGGCGCGCATTTTGCACGTCAGCCAGGGCCAAATAATTTTCATTAGTCATAAATAAGAGTGCCAAAGTTGTAGAACTAATACTGACATGTATAGCTGTAAGCAACCGATAGCTTTAATGTAGCAAGATTCTTACTTTACCTAGTGATCTAATTGACAAACACCAGTTTTAACCAGTGGGAATATGTGCCATTGACAAAACCGGTAAGTTTGCAACATATGAGTTAATCACAGACTGCGGTAGGCGAGAATATCAATATAGTAATGTTTAAAATATTGTACAAAGCACATTTAAATGCTGATTCACATTTATTGTTTGCTTGCTAAATAAAATGTATGTCTCAACGTTCCTGATTTGGTAAGAAAATGTTATATCAAAAGAATAAATTATTTCCAAATATATCTTAACCAGATTAATGTTCAGTTTATAGAACCTTACAAACTGTGATATAACTGCAAGTGAATATGTGACTGAACTAGTAAATCAATGTATTTAAATGTATAAAGCAGTAAAACCAAATATCAGTTTACCAATAACAACACAGAAACTTTAGTGTCTTTTTTATTAAAATGTCAGCATATTAAAATATAACTGCATTTTGGAAAGATGTAGGCAAACATGACAAAGCAATTGCTCATCCACCAAATGGTGTCTGTTAACATTGCATTTATGCAAACCAACATCTCAGGCATCTAACTCACAGTAAAACTTGGAATACATGTTGCTACACTCCAACATCTGGGTTGATACTCGTTTCCCAAGGGGGAGGGGAAAAAAAAAAAGAAAAAAAGAACATATATGTAATAATATTAATAATAATAAGTTTTATTTATAGAGCACTTTTCAAATTGACATACTGTACAAAGTGCTTTCACAAGGGCAAATTCAATCAAATATACATGATAATAGAAAACATTAAAGTATTGTTTAATAATAATAAAATAAAATAAAATCAGGGAATGCTCTCTTAGACAATTATGTCTAAGAGAGGGTATATAAAGGTTTAGCTTAGTTCCATAACAGCAATAGCAGCCACTATATAAAACATTAGCAATGGTTTCAAATAAAATTGAAACACTCAAGTGACACACAGCCAAACACAATTTCCCATCACTGCTTTCAGTTTTTTAGGCGCTCATGGTCATGAGACCAGTTATTTTAAACAATTCATGAGAAATTATGAATTATGAATGTTCTTGTTTACAAGTTAACCCGTTGATTAAGTTGTTTTGACTCAGTCTTATCACTTTGTGCAAAATGATATTGGGAAATGTCTAGGTATTTTTCCTTCATAATAACACTGATAGTATAAGTTAAGCATGCATACTGTATTTACTCATGACATGTTTACAACTGTATGGGACAAATCCAACTGTTACCTTACATACGATACAAAAGATTAATTGTAACATGTACTGTATTGTATATTTTCAATAATGAATGTTATACAAACCACTTTAGCCAGCGTCTCATGAGTGAGGAACATCTACCCACTGAATCGTTACTTTACCTTTAGTCAGCTTTGATTGCTCGCCCTCATCCCTGATCTTCATCACAGATGTTGGCTTTTATCTAAGCCTGCACTCAGCTCTGACCATGGCTCTGTCACACTCCTCTCTATAGTTTATCACACTGAATGCACTGCAGGGACTACACCTATTCACCTGAATGCCTCAGCTTTCAAGCAGCAAGCAGCAAATGAATGAATGTGTGCTCATTGGATCATCAAGGCACCATTAATCCAAACAAACACCAAACATTCTACATGCTTCTTTAATTTTCCAATACTGAGAAAACGAGATAATTGTAAGCCATATATAATGGACTAGAAGCTAATTTCCATTTACATGGACACACACTGGGCATCCAAATTGTGTTGACGGAATTAAAAAGTCATATTTGTCACACAATATGTATACTGGTACAGTATCATTGGAGTTTAAAATTGTATTTAATATTAGAAGAAAAATAAGAAAAACAGTATATATATAATATATAATATATATAGTAAATGCAGTATATATTTATAAGGAATTTAGACTCAGCTACAGTAGTCAGCTTTGCAATGCATACAGTAGAGACATTAAAATATTATGTCAAAGTAGACTGTACTTTGTTGTTAGCATGAAGGTCTACATTGACATTTTACACTGACATACAAATACACTATAAACACACAAAGCACACTACAGCAATGCAGCTAAACAAACAATTATTGCAGTTATCAAAGTTTTTTATGCCAGTGCACATAAATAAAGCAATACAGTATTTCCTATTCCCATTTCTGTTTTATCATGAGCAGGTCAAATAATTTCAATACACAGATAATGTTCTGTTAACCATTGACTGCATGACATTATTTCACGAGAAGGCTTTTGTGGGCATATTTTGTCATGACTGTGATCTGTTCACAGTTATGAACAAATCACAGACACAACCTTGATATTTGCTTCAACAACACAATCTCGAGTTTGATATCGCATTTGTTAACAGTTATATTAATTGGTGTCTTTAATTTTATTGGAGAACAGTTTTAGATTTTCATCATTCACTGAGTTCCACCAACAAAATTAGTTCCATCAGAATTCCATATGTTGCCAAACAACATATAATATTTCTCAGGCTAGATATCTATTTCGTAAACACATTTATCTGTATTTTTAAATTCATTATGCAGCCATTGAAATATGTCATGAAGACCAGTATGCCAAATCATCAAGAACATGGGGGCTATAAGACATGACCCACATATAAATCATGTGATCATCTGTTGTAATTATATTTAGCTAAGTTATCTTTAGCTTTTTACTGCTAGAATTTAGTGTTTGGGCTATGAAGTCAGAACTCTTTGTTTTACCAAAACATTATCAACTTGCATTTACAGTATGAGGTAGATAAAGGCACGGTACCTCAATTAAGTTAATTGAACTGCACATATACACATTTACATGTCATACAGTAATACACAATTTGATTTGTGATACATGTATCTGTTTCAAATATACAGTATACTGAATGTAACTGGCTCAGTACACACCCCTGGGAAAGCTCTTAGTTGGGTTTGCTGTATACACAAAGAAATATGAGTGCTGTGTAAAGAATAAATATGTATCTTGTAAAAGAGAAAACAAAACAGCATTATAGTAGTAATATTGGAAAGCGTCAGCGTCAGATAAGATTAGACAATAAAAAATATAATATGCTAATTGTGTGATAATTTGCTAGTTAAATAAACATATACATTTGATAATAACAACCTATATTGTAATAGGCTACATTGTATTTACATTTATATTTAATTATGCTATTTCATTTAAATGTTTTATTTTTTAATTAAAAATATAGTATTGTAGACCTAACTTTTTGTTTTTCTGCAATAAATCAAACATTCTAAACACACTATACAACTTTGATTTCAGTTCACATTTTATTAATGTTATCATGGATGTTTTAAGGGAACTACTGTAACATTTAACCTTAGCATCTGGAAAATTGTGTATTCTATGAAAGCACTACACCTCTCCCACTTCCTGCGTCAATCCGAAAACATAAATTAAACATAAATGAATTATCATATATTGGCACCTCTTTACAACCCTATAAAGACAGGTGTTCTCGACAACTTTTGTTATTAACACAAGCTTAAAAACAGAAAGATTAAAAAAGCTATTACAAATGTTGTACACAGGTTTGAATGGAGAACTAGACTTTACACCTTTTATGTAAATGTCCTTTTAACTAGTTCAATTTCTTAATAGTTTGTATACTGCAGAGTATATTAAGTATTTGTACTCTTCTATCAATGTTGAATATATTTTAAATGTTTTTGTTTTTGTGTTTTGGGTTTGTATTCTCTGACATGTTTAATTTATAGGCAGAGAAAATGGCTAGTCATTTGATTACTTCAGCCTTGACCCTTTTCCTGATCATGTGACTTTTCCCTTCATTAGTAGATTAACAGAAGTACAGCCCAAAAGCAGGCTAGCACTCGACTCTTTTGCCCTGATGAAGGCCTACATGGCTGAAACGTGTAGGTGTGTTTTTATTGTTACAATGACTGTTTGCCAAGTTATATTAAAGTTTTTTTTTTCTATAACCCCTTGACTGCCTCAGACTGACTGAAATATATTGGCACCTCTTTACAACCCTATGGAGACAGGTGTTCTCAACAACTTTTGTTCTTAACACAAGCTGCTGTATTGGCTACTGTACCAGATGGCATTTACATCCCTAAGACATATTATATTTAGTGTACAGTACTGTAGTTACCCATAACCAGATTTGAATTAATTAAAGATATATGTACAATGCTCCCATGACTAGTGCCAAGGTCCGAAAAATGCTGTTTGTATGCTCATACTGTAGGGTTAAATACAGGTTAGATGAAGCAAAAGCTGTGGCCTACAATACATTCTCCCCACTTAGTTTGGGCTGGGATGATGGAGCACAGACTGTTACTGTATTAGGGAATAACAAGGTAGACTGTGGCAATAAGATCACAGAGTTTCCATTTTGACTCCACTCCATTTTAAATGGCATGCTGTGAGATACAACGGCTAATTGTCTGATCCATCTGAACGTTATGCCAATTCATAGCACACTTAGTGTCTTTTCAATAGCATTCAATGTGCCATTACAGGAATTCAATGGGGTATAGAAAAAAAGTGAGAGGATTTCTGGGAAACGAGTAGTCATCATCTACTCAAAATCATTCACAAGCTTCTTATGAAACCAACACAATGAAAAGCATCTTATTTATTTTATTTCCATACATTTGTCATAAATAATTTTCCTAGAAATGATTATGAAGATACTCCAGGTATAATAAAAGCTACATGAACTGTAAACAATAATGACTTGGTGAAATGGCCATTGAATTGTAATTGATAATGGAAGAACATTCTCATGTTGTCTGCTCTCCGGATAATGCAGACATTCATTGTGTGCATCATAGATCATTGTAACCAGAACGTGATGTAGATTATCATGCCAAAACAAATGTGTTATTTTCATAACTAACATTGCATTTTTACTTACTTTTTCCATATCTGAAATTATATTTTAAAGGTAATGGAACAGTTTTTTCTGAGTATCATTTTCTAAGGGGTCACACATCGATTCAATTATGTATAAAGAGTTGAGTTGAGTCATTCATAAACCTGTTGTCAAGTTGTCAAGAGTATAGGACATTATATACCTGTATATGCTACACTAAATATAATAAGGTACATGTACAAGTTGCTTCAGTTTCTGCATTTATTATTATTTCATTATTTCTTTAAAAATAATGTATATCCACATATCCCAGTGCTACCGTATAGGGTAAGGTGATGATGTCACCTGTCTTAAACCACTCTTTAGGTTTAGGACAACAAACACATATTACCCCTTTGATTATCAATTCCACAGAATGTTATAGAAAAGAGCAACAAATCTCAACATAGCCAATAGCCAGAAATGTTTGGGGGTAAAAGAGAGAGAGATGGGGGGGAACAAGCTGCGGGTGGGGTGGCAGGAGGTGGATTTAACAGAGAGGATAGCGGTCACTCACTCCATGTTGTGGAGAAATTGAGTGTTTACTGGGTGAGATGAAACTTAACCTTGAGTATTTATTTACAGAGCACCTCTCTGCTTCCTCTACACTCAAGTCTGTAGCTCTCACTCATTCTGCCCTGAGGCTCCGCCATCGCTGAAAGCGGGGGTAGGAACCCTTGGAGACATCCACGCTACTCTTTCATTCGTGTTTCATGTACAGATCTATATCTGCCTGTGTTCTTTATAAGCACACACAGAGAGTGAGGTTTGCTGATGAATATTCATAAAAGGTGTGCAGACATAATATTTTTTTTTTTTCCCCAGTGTCCAGACAAACTTTATCATGGGACGGCTTTGTGCAAATCATTCTCTTGGTTATGTAATTTTAAACAAATGTTTCCCTTTTCTGCGGGATGATGCAATATAGTTATTGTCAATTGTATAACAACATTTCTCCTACCGACTCTTTCATAACAGTACATAATGTTTTTATAGTTTTTAGGAGGTAAATTATGTGATATGATGGGCAGGTAAAATGCATTGCTTGGGTATAAACCCCTTTTCCACTAAATGCATTTTGAGAGCCGGTTCGGAGCCGGTGCCTAATCTGGAACCAGTAATTTGCATTTTGACAGCAAAAGCACCGGCTCTTGTCCTGGAAAACTGGTTCCAGAAAAGCACCAACTCAAAGCTGGGCTAGAACCAAGAACTACTTACGTTAGGCTAGGGGCGGGATACCATGCCCCACAGAGACCAAGAAAAACCTTCTGACCGCCACCATTAAAAATCATACCGATACACACAGTTAGAGAAAGGATGTCAAATCCAACAATAGTCTCTGGAAGAGACCAGATATTTTGTATTTCTGTTGAGATCGGTGATACCCACAAAATTACCGTCCGGGACCTTGGGCAATAGCAGCTATCGATGACAATATGTTAATAAGGATAATGTTGTTACCGGTATGGTACAAAGTTCCTCTAATGCTTTGTATGTTAAGTTTATAAATCAATAAAATATATTTTTTGTTGGGAATTCACTGAATACCTTGATGTCCCTGACGGTTCCCCTGTGTTAGATTGTTACTTTTTGTACTGCATTTTCAAATATTTGTTTTTCAAAATAAACTTTCTGAATAGACATGCTTATGCAAGTTATGACCTATACGAGCTATCTTGCAGAAGCTAGCATTAACATTTTGTGAAATATTTAATAAACATGTATTTACAGTAGGATATGTGTGCATGCATGCAGATGTGCCTCTATGTGAGGATATAGTGCATGGAAACATGGATTCTTTTGTGAGAAGACTGCAGTGTAACTAAACCAATAAAGGGGATTAATTCAAGGTGGGCCTGAAAAATGAAATATGCCATTTAAATTGGTTTTCTGTTTCCACCTAGAGAAGTAATGTGTTTGTGTGTGCGTGTGCGTGTGTGTGTATGTATTTGTGGGGGCGTGTGCGTGTGTGTGTGCATGCACGTACACAGCACAGATAAATGATAATGGCTCAGCTCCACAGAAGTAAAAGGATGTGATTTGTAACGGTACATTGTAGGGCCCGATGTAGTTTTCCAAACATAGGGTTTGTTCATCTCAGTGCACTTTGCAGTATTCACATGAACACATCACAGCTCTTCCAAACAACCCCAGTAGTATATAACTATAATAGTTGATTCGTTCTATTCTTGCATTTGAACAGAATCAGAATAAGAATCAGAATATGTCACACAAAATTATCCTGCAGTGATTTGGTCCCAGACTGAAGCTTGACTGTTCTCCTTTACATGGCCATCCGTCGCCTTAGTGTGCTGTTAGAAGGAAATAAGGGTATTGATATTGTCTGGCATGTTTGATTTTTGTGGTTATATTCATTTATAGGATAGACTGATAAGCTGGTAATGACTCATAGAAAGAGATCGAATGCCCAAATTGTTTGCCACGTCGCAATGTGGGTATAATATACGATAACTTTATAAGGAGCTCAGGGAGAAGTAGACTGGCTGACTGTTTTTCATCTCACCCTGTGTTTTACACTAATTGAAACAATACCAGAACATAAAGGAACAACCACTCATAGCTCTGCTGGAAAGTAAATTGTAAGCAATTTAAAGTCAATGTATGGATCTGTTTGTCCCATATTTGCACCACAAATAATGGCTACATGTGGAGATGCAACAACATTGCGGTTCCTTTCCAATATGAATATACTGTATAGTACTGTACATTAATAAACCTCCAGCACAAACCTTTTTGGCTTATAGACACTACACCGAACAGCCATTTTCTCTGTAATTTTTTGACAGTCAATTGTACAGAGACTTGCGCTAGTAAATTATTGTTTGCATTTGCATGGTAGATCTGCAACTCAGTTGTATTCACACAAATCACTGCCATCACGTATCAAGAAAACCCATTCAAAGTGTTTACAAAGGTCTCTATTATATTCTCAAGTAGATCCAGTTAGTTTTTGTATATTTAATGTTAAATGCATTTAAAGTTTTGGTACAAAACATAAACATATCTTAAACACTATACTAACTAAACAAACTACACTAAAATATGTATATGTTTAAACAGCAGTGTGAGGAACTAAATAGTATGTTCAGTTTCACTTTAATCATTTATTTACATCAACAAAAGTCTGATCTCATCACAGGTGAATGAGTTGTCTAAAGTTCAAAATGACACTGCTGTCCATTGAGCTGTCCATAACCTGAGAATATACCTTGAGAACATTCTAAGAGCTATAAGCAACGAGTGGCATGGATTGACACAAATTTAAGATAAAGCTTCCCAGAAGACAAAAAGAAAAATGAAAGAAAAGTTGTTGTAATTGTTGTAATTGTCTGGTTCTTTGCGCTGTCAGCATATCCTATGAAATTACCAAAACCTACAATGTGTTTCTTTACCACTGACAAGCATTGTCTGCTTAGCAGATAAAAGTTCTTATTTTAAACCATAGAACAATATTGTTGTCCAAAAACCAATTAAAACAGAGCTGCACTGTTCCTTTGGTCAGCATAAATTACATTGAACGAAGATCAAAATGTTTCCTTTATAAAGTAAATGTACTATAGAGTGTAAAGAAGGCAGCACACACTGATTGTTTACTATGTGTGTCAAAAGTGATATCGCCGTCGCTTCATACAGTAGATGAATGTTCACAGAATCTTAGTATTCTGTTCAGCTTTAAGACTGTATGTTCAGAGACAATGCAGGAGAAACAAAACTGCTTTGGTCATTTTTTTGTTATATTGACAATACAATCATATACAGTACAAATCATGAATCATTTAAATTATATTAGCCTTATCTTATAAACGGAAAGGGAGGCCTGGACATGTTGGATTGTATCCTCCAGAGAGGTACATCTCTATTTTGTGTTTGGAAGCATGAACACACACACACACACACACATGCGCACACGCACGCACACGCACACAAAGCACACACACTCACACACACATCTGGCCTCCGTTCTCGCTGGTGAGCTGAAGAATGTAAGCTTAACCTCTTGTGCGGCAGTTAACTGCTGAAGCAGGGTTATTTGCAGACTACAGTGGCTCACACTGATGTGTCACCGCCCCTGCATGGATACTTTGACATTCACATAAAGGACAGGCTTGGTAAAGCCAGTTATCTCCCAGTCCAGTGACAGCTGTGGCCAGGAGGAGATGGGTTAGCGTCCTTCAGCTGTGTTTGTGAGGTGCTTTCGACACGATAGCAATGATAGAAGCTCCTCAGGGGATGGGTGTCTTCATTACCAGAGTATGCAGTTGGTGAAAGACGGTTTAAATCTACTGTATATGGCTGGATATAGATAGCTATCACAAAGCAGTGTATGTAACCTTCTCTTGGATTTTGAATAGGTGTAAAGCAATAGATTGTCTTGATAGCTGTCCCAAAAGCCTTTGGGAGCAATGATATAGTAGATCACATTGTAGAGACTCCAAGTGCCAAGTGACCTCAGGTCAGACATTCATTTCATGACATAGAAGATACTGTAAATGCACGTGTATTGTATAATGCCATTTTTTCTTGTAAGGCAGGGTTTAGTGGCCTACCTTGCATGCACTTGGTTAGATAACTGCTCTCACAGCAGAAATATTATAATTGATAAGGACAGGGAAAAATTATAGATAATAGACTTGGTTAGAATTACGGGCACTGTTAAAAATGTTAATCGGCATTCTGCATATAGAGGAAGGGGCCATTATATACTGTAATACCTACCAACGGCACCTTTAGACAGATTGTAATTCACTGCCAATAGCTTGCCGTTAAACCTAAAAAAGATATATTGTGCCCTATTGTGATATATCTTATTTTGTAGTTGAGATGAGATTGAAAATTTAGTTTATAACTTTACATTTTTAAGGAATGCAATTTAATTTAATTTCACAGATATACAATATGTATACAAATTCTAAATGCCCATGTTTAGAAGGTGAGTAGTTTGCAATGCATCAGGACCTAGCTTACAATGACGAGGGCTGTGGGTTGATACAGGACTTGTGGTTTAGCATCAGTGCATTGACCCAAACTAGCTATATATCCATTAAATAAACTAATTGACATGAGTACAAAAAGAAGGAAGATGAGCACTGTCCCTGTGAGACTATTGGTCATTGTGTTATCGTTAATGCACAGGGCATTGATTGTTTTTTTGTGTGGTTTACAGACATTCAATTAAGCATTAACGTTACGTTACATACTGTGTTTTGTTTTGGTCAGTTTTAGTACAGTTTAACCATGGTTATGGTCCGATGTGAAGGAAGTCTAGTGAGGTAATTTTCAAACCTTTCTGCCCTCTACAGTGTCTCAGTGAACTGCACCTACAGTACCTGTCGAGTAAATGGCAGAATGTATCCATGGATTGTATCCAAAGTGCTAACATGATAATTGAACAAAGCTGCTCCTTAAGTCACTTTGATATAGTTATAGTAGATAGTTAGTTATAGATAGTTATATTCTTAACGGGATGAGGTAGAGCATTGTTATACATATACTCAAAGGTTTTCAGGAATTATTATTACTGAATAAGTGTGTCTGATCTCTTTGTATTGAATATTAGATATGGCAAATGCTAAACCATTATGAATACAATAATGATTAAATATTTTACATTGTTTCAATGATACATTCTTTTATATTTTAGTGAACATATTCACATTCAGTGTGCGAGGCCTTGATGCATGCTGTTGCATGCATAATCATAAATATAAGCAATGAAGAAATCTACTTGGCTTGTGGCTCATCCAGAACAAACATACAGTAAAACGCTACAGAGTGGTAAGGTGTGAAAGCAATTCTACTCAATTTATAAGATGCAAATTCTTCAAAATAGGCTGACAGGATAATGTTAACCACCCAATTCCTCAAAATTCCTCAAGAGGCTATAATGTTCTTACAAAAAGTCAAGGTTAAAACATATATACAGTATATATATATATATATATAATATATAATGGAATGCGTCATTGCATATTTGCATGTTTTTTTAAATGTACTGTAAGAGGTTCTAGAGAGTTTTGAAAATAAATTCTAAATTTTCTTTACCCTTGCATACACCAGTGTAATGTGCATATATCTGGAGACATTGAACATCCCTGCACATAGCTGGAATATTTGTATCATTTTAGAGGTGTGGACATCATGCACCTGATTCATAAGGAAAATCCTTAAATAATAATCAGTATTCAGAAAACAAAAGTATTCAGATAGGAACAGTGGTTACAGTGGTTCATAAACACATAATTCAGCATTTTGTTACTAATAAAGAAAATAAACTATAATGTTAAGACAAAGTAATGAATAGTTACCATGTAATTAATTAAGTCAATAAGTGGATTCACAACAACTAATCAGACAGCAGTTTGTTCCGGTGTTGTTTGTGATTACTGACAAGTTTGTGCAAATTATGGTAAATTGTTGCTTGAAATAAAATTAAGGAGAATAAACCTAGTTCTTTTTAAAAATCCTGTTCTCTGGTGCCCCGCTGTCCAAAGTGTTCCATCATTATTATAATAATCTGTCACGGTACATCAACCAGCTCCTGGCTTATAAATGAAAAAGATAATTAATAGAATGTGTGTGTCAGTATGCAGCAGTGGCCCCCTCAGGCCCCTTGTTTTTAGCTACAGCAATGCCACCGTAAGTCACACAAGGAGGTAAACATTTACCCTCCCAACACGCTTAATCAGCTATGGCTTGACAAGTATTTTTTGTGTGTTGAGTGCTCAGTCTACAGGTCAGAGTAGTTACGGTGTGAAAGAAGAAAAAGTCAATACATCACAGTATTATCCGACAGCATTATATGAATTATTGCGGCTGTGCAAAAAAACACTGGCCTTCAGTGTCAGAACATAGTTGCACAACATGCCAGACAAAAATAACTGAAGATATCTTTACATAAGAGCATTGTTTAATTACGTTTACGTATCTGATCTAATACATTTGTCCGCATTAAAGTAGAGTTATAATTGTCCGTCGGCTTTGTAGAGCCGGATGCTGTGGCGTCGGTGATGCTGTTTGCACTTAGAGATATGAGGATGTTGGAGATCCTCCTATGTCCAGTGTCACACTGTCGAACAGGAGATAATGTAAGCACTGTCAGGATTAATCTGCCTCAGATAAAACAGAGATTAAGGCCAAACATGAAAGTGGGACAACGTGGCATCAGTGCTGGGCTTGATGGAATCCAGCCACGCCCGTTCCAAAGCGCGCCACTCGGTGTAGTCAGATGATAAGGTATAATCATCCATACCTTTTACAGAAGTACACATTTATTAAATTCCATTGGTCCCAATAAAAATGTTAATGGTTTAATATATTTTCCAGTTTTGGTGTTATCAAATAGATGACCCCATTTACACCTGGTACCATGTGTTTTGGTGTAATACAATTGCAATAGGATATTGCTTTACCACATAAAAGTACAGGCGTAAATGCTCCCAAGATGCATTGAGGAAGGATTGAGATCCGATCTGCCAAACCACCTCTGGGCAGGGTTGCATTGTGTAAACGCATGCAGTGTGATGGTTGGCTGCCAGAGAGGTGCTTTTCGGTTGTTCGGTCACTGTCAACTTAGACATCTGAACCCAACACCGAAAGTCTCGCGGGCATTCATCTTGCTTCGTCTGCTTGCCATTGTGTAGTTTGCTCAAACTTAAGCAAGGGCTCCTTAGTGGCTTAGTAGCTCATGTTCACACTGTCTGAGTAGTTTACTGTGAGTTCGTTTTGAATACTGTAGTTTTTTAGAGCAGAGACCAGTGTATGTGCAACCCTCCCCAAACATGACATACCTGATAGAGTTAGCAAGTACTCACAATCTCTAGTACCTGGCCACGAGTTGGTGTGGCTCAGTGTGTCAGTGTTTAGACAGGCAGCAACACAAACATGTTAACCGTAGCTGGATGCTCACAGACAAAGAAACAGGAGGGGTATAACTTGATGCCTTGTCGATATGGTAAGTGAAGCAGAAAACCTGCACGATAAAGAGATGTTGGATAAACCGCCTCATGATGGTATAGGCAATCCAGCAGACTTATACTGAAAACTCTGAAGGATGGAAATATGGAAAATAGTTGTAGGGTGATTTGTGTTACAAGGTTTAATGATAGTTTTATGGTGTGTCGGTTTATCATTATTATTTACAAAACTCATAGGTTTTTATACAATTATCTTGTCTATTTTAGAGCATTATTTTTCTGCCCTCAGTTTATTGTCTCCTGGAAACGCATATGACATGACCAGAGAGGTACACTGGGCATGCACAGGAAGCAGTTTGTCAGTTTGTCCAGATGAAGAACATTTACTACTACTGTAATGACACAGAAATGGCAAAAAACAAGACCAGAGGACTTACTGGAAGTAACCCCTGAGCAGAGCCATGTAGAAGAGTCTTCCTTATTCTGTCATTGAGTATAGGGCGTTGTGGCAACAGAAAACTGTTTAAGGAATAAAAATAAAACAACAAGATGGATCATGTTTACTTTATCTACAAGCTACATTGTTGTGTGTCTTTTCTGGTTCTCAAAACCAAGCCATTTACTGTAGGGTAAAGTTAATTATGGTCAGGATCATAAACACGACACATGAATGGGTGGTTAATGGCTGCAGCGCCAGCAGATAATATGCATAATAAGCACTTCAAGTGAGGAGACACGCCTTACTCACATGCAGAGCATATAGTGTGAGCTGCTGTTTGCATTGACAGTTGGTAGTCAGCACCACTCTACCCCCTTGTTAATTACAGAGTTAGCTGAGGCAAAATCAGTAGTGACATCACTGATGGCAAGACACATCACAAATAAAACAAGCAAAGTGACTCTTATATTAATTGTTCCAGACCAGTTGGAATCAAATCACCTTGAGGCTTAAAGCTCCGGAAGTGCCACCAAACAGTGTTTGCTTGTGAGAAAGTGCTTGTGAGAAAGACAATGGCTGATATTCTCAAGGATAATAGTGCGGTTGGAAAGCAAAAGTGAAGGAGTTCTTTCCAGAGCATTACATGTTAGTATTGTGCTTTTAGCATGCTATGTATTTAGATGCAAATATACATTTTAGGAATGATAACATGTAAAACACAAAGTAACATGTTAGACTTTATAACATGCGTACTGCACATTCACAAATGGGTAGAAATGTTAAAATCATGGACAATTTGAGGCTGAATGAATTTTCTACTTTATTTTTGTGAATACTAAATGAAATTATCATACCAATCTATTAAATTTGTTTTACAGTTTTACCACTTGCAAGATACTGAATATTTGGACACGTCATAATAAATGCATTACAGCCATGCGATACAGCTATAATGATATGATATGAAGTTGCCAGCTCACACACGATACCAGTTTAAAAAATACTGCAGAACGTTCTCATTTGTACTTAAAGGTACTATGTGAATGTGGTTGCCATGGCTGTATGTACTATAGTTAATGGCATCCTGCCAAAATTTGCACCCGGGAATTAGCTCAAGAGTTTCCCTCTTTGCATCACATCAAATTGTAGGGTGCTGAGCTTCAATACACTGCCATGAAATTGTACGTTCAGGAGAGCACAAGCATTTTTAAACAGATGGGATGTCTACAGGGAGCCAGGCAAGGATTTCTGCTCATCATACATTTGAACATTAATGGCATTCAGCAGCATGGGCTTCTATTTTTAAAGAGAAGCAGACAGTCCACCTTCCTGGTGTATTATTATTAATATTTTGACAGCGTAGAGTGAAGGAGATTGAGTGGAAGAAGAAGATAAGGCAACATGTGTCATACAGTACATGTTGACAAAATGGAATATGTACAATATTATAATGCCCCTTACATTTGCATCAGTGTCAAAATAATTTGACATTATTTTTGGTAGAATGGGTTTTATCAATATACAGTATATAGATATTAACTGCATATAGTGTATATACAGTATATTTCACTTATGTAATAAAATGCACCTAATGTAAAAGTGTGAATGTGTGAATAGTAAAGTAAAGGAGACTGAGCAGAGATTTCAAATACAAATTGGTTTGTTGTGGTCAAATATGGGGAGGTCAGTAATATTGATATAGATAGATGTAGGGTATAGAGGTTGGGATCCAGCGTGTTTTAACATAAAAGCATTGAAATTTTGTGTACTCCAGGGGATAGGTACATTAACAGATTTGACATTCAACCTTCATCTTGTCCAACCTCGCACTCTCGTCCAGTGGTGCGCAGTTGGAAGATGTAAGCAATGCCAGACGAAAGTTCCTAATATGGATGCCGTACATGCGAGTTTGTTGTAAACTCGTGAAAGTGTAGGGTCTAATTATCAAAGAGGGAGCGGACATCAATCTGATCCGCCAACAGGAACCAAAGCATGTGAAGCCAGTGGTCCGTCGTACGAGGGCCGCGAGGGGAGACGCGCCGTGGAGAGCTGCCGTGCGTTTCGGCGAGACAGACCCGCCGGTGCAGACGGCGGAGGGACACCGAACACCTAACCCGGCCCAGGCCATCGCATGCACGTAGGGCAGACTGGCACAGGTTGTAGGCAGCGCAATGTATGGCCGGAACGAGAGTAAGATGACCTCTGATGTAAGCAGTTGTATGTTGCCGTGTCTAATCACCGACAAACATGCAGGCGATGTCCAGGCAGACAAAACACGCAGGCTCTCCCGTTCAACAGGCCGCCATGATAGGCGGCTAGCTACTGAGAAGGCTAGTACTAGTAGCTCAGTATCTACCCAGGACCTGGCTAAATGAAATATCTAAAAACGGCTAACTTAACTTAATAAAATAAAATAAAAATACTATGAGAAGTTTAAAATATAAAAGATACAAGACACAAAAGGAGAAGCGGCAGATATCCGCGCCAGTGTGCTCTTCCTCAGGACATTTATTAGTAGTGATGAGGTGAGAACATTTTGTGTAGTTGTTCGTAGAATCATTCATTCATCATTTTGTGTGATACAGGTTTCATTACGGTACTACAAACACATCACTGTAAAATGACTAGAGCAGATACTACAGAGACTGTGGAATCAATGACTATAATCAGTTAAAATAATAATAATATAATATAATAATAAATAATATATATAAATAATACATCACAACAGGTTTTTTCAATTAAAACTAATTAATTACAAAGAATAGAAACTAAAATGCTACGACTACTGCACGTCAATGTTTCTTTGCACTTACTGTAGCTACAGTAGGAAAGTGCTATACAAGGTGAAATTATTATTATATATTTGTATTCTAATAATTATTATATGAAACAATATAGTATAGCGTGTGTGCGCATGCGCGTGTGTTAGAAAGGCCCATACATTCCCGGTGTATACAGGTGTTTTTATACCACTGTCCAGATTTATTCTGTAACCTAAATGCTTGAGGGATTGTGTGACTTCCTGCATTGATAAAATGTGACAGGTGATACAATTAATTTCTGACCGAAGACAATACAAATATCTGAAAAGCAAACGTACCAGCTGCGGCTATTTTTAACCTAATCTGTTTTCATTTCCATTCATCTGCAGATGAAGGCCATTTGACAATGGGTATTGTGCAGGTGTTTAAAAACACAGGGGGAAAATGAAATGTCTTTTGTGTAGGCTGTAAATCAGGGTACCATAAATAGTGAATTATATTCCACTGCCGCCCCACTAATGTTTCATGCATGGCATCAAGTGTCCATTCCTTTCCAGCGTGTGATCAGACGTTCACTACTGGTGCATGATGCAACACAGTGTGGGTGCAGGATGTGTTCAAGGAACTATTGAGCTGCATTAAAATTGAGTTAAAATACAGCTTTACAACTGCACTGGAACAGTTTATGCCATATTGGAGAGGATGTGGCAAAAGAAGGGAGTCGCTGAATGAAAATATAGGTGGAGAATAGCCTCGCTAGAAGGAAATCCTGATGAATTAGGAAATGCCCTGCTGCCAAAGGTGCAATAGGCAATGGTGGTATTGTGCAAAAGTTGGAAGAAAAGTAAAACGGCTGCCCTCTATGCTCCACTTGACGTGGAGCACTGCAAGTGCCACTCCAATAGTTCCCATGTTGAATAGTATTACATCAGCAATGCCACAATGTCTCAAATATTAGCCAAGAACTGGTGGCACAGGTGTCCAACAAAAAACGAAATAAGAGTAGTAGAAGTAGTAGCGGACATTCGATCTAGATTCTATGAAATGCATGAATCCCATAATTCATTCTGTAGTGTAATTTAGTCCAAAGGAACATACGGTGAGTACAATTACAAGCATTAAAGGCAGGGTCAGTCATTCTCGAGAACATTTGCTGGAGCGTGAGCTTGAGCGCCAATAAAAACAATATTCCTCTCTCTCTCGCTCTGCACTCTCTGCACTCTGCATTCTGCACTCTGTGCGGTGCCGCCTCACACATCCAAATGCATTGTGAAGCATCACGTAGTACAGTGTTTCTCAACGGGGGCGGTACCGCCCCCCAGGGGGCGTTGAGACGACGAAGGGGGGCGCTGGAATCAATATTT
>JAODUH010028498.1:0-48574 GCA_027564835.1 Typhlichthys subterraneus
GCTACCGCCACGCTACTCAGAAATGTAGTTTAACTAGTAGTGTCGCTACTTGTAGCGACGCTACTGCCCAACACTGCATATCACTACACTGCCAATTTAGCCTACAATTGGTATATTTGTGGGAAATTTAATTTCAGTAAAAAAAAAAAAAGAAAAGAGAAATCTCTAATTTTAAGAATTATGCAATAGGCTATTCTGCAGAGAAATAACTTAACATGAAAACTGGGAAAATTTAATATAGATAACAATTTTAGAAACTACCGTGCGTTACTCTGTAACTCTGCACGGTACAGAGTAACATTACAGTTACATACAGGGCTAGTAACATTTTAGCCGGGCTAGTGGACAACTTGGTCTAGTAGCCCGGCTGGTTAGTGCCAAAAATCCTTAAGATCCACCCCTGGGTAGGACTTACCTGAGGGAGTGGCAGATGGTGGCTGGCTGGGAATGGACGTGTCTAAACTCAGCTTTCTCTTAGCCTCCAGGACGGGATTCTCAAACTGGGTCTTCTGGTTGATGTGGCTGGAATATAGAGGCAGAACAACAGCAACGTAAACAGCCGAAACAATCCAAAGCTAATCTGTTTTAATCCTGCTTTAGTCTATATCCCATTGATCTGGCCTGCGTTTGTTTGTTTGGTTAACGAAGCACAATGGCGGTTGACTATGCTCAGTCTGAAAAGCTAGCTTGGCGTTTCTCCTGATACATTACGTTATCTGTGGCTTGACGGAAGTCAGATTCTGATCTCACACAAGGCAGCTATTCAAGACTACTGTTCTTCTATCTTAGTAACTCATTCAAAACACTGATTTGACTAAGGTGGGTGTGGTGTTCAGCTCAGTCTGGCCTTGTAAACAACATGTTTCAAAGCCAACGAACAAATCATACCATAGATAATAATGCATAGAACACTCTCAAGTATTGTATGCCTTTTGAACTGAAAAATGTTATTCAGCTATCAGTTAACCCCTGCTCTAAATTCAGGTTGTTTGAAGTATTTTCATGGATGGTAATCCAAAAGGGCACAGAAAATTCCTCTCTGTCCAATATAATCACTTCTTTTAGAGCTGTTCTTGTGCGCTATAACTCGCACACACACACACAGAGAGAGAGATAAAGAGTAAAGGGTGAGAACTGTCGGTCAGAGAGAGAGTTTCGGCAGGCGTATTTATACAAAGAGGTCATGGTGTGACAGGCTCTCCTCTCTTAGAGTCTCTTTGTCTGCCAAATTTGATTTGTTTTGTATGAATAGTCAAATGTGGCAGCGCCGAACCAATGTCTCATTATTCCCCCAAACTAGAGCACAAAACAGGCCGTGTGCCAATCAAACAGGTGAAATAAAAAGAAGAGGGGGATGAAAGCTTGGGGAGAGAAAAGAGAGAAGAGAATTGTGTATCTGTTCAAATTGGACAGGGAGGAACTCTTCTGTGCATGACTTGTAGGCGCGGAAAAGCGCAAACAGCACTTTTCTTGAACGCTCGCTCACACACATGCCGTCAGCATCTCAGCATGAGGCTGCATCGGTGCGCTTTAAAGACAGCGGGTCCCAGAATAGCGTTGCGAACATCGTACAACTGCTGAAGCACATTATGGAAATTTGCTTTGTCTCCCCCGGATAGCAGTGGAAACATAGGTTGTCTCAGTGGCACAGCTGTGACCTGGGAAACATTAGAATGGCTTGTACACTAGGCTTGTATTGTACTCTGTAGCTGTGCAGCAGACACTGGCCACATTATGCTTATCCTGAGGCAGCCAGACTTGTTGTATTTAGCCTCAGATAAAGAACATGGCTTTCAGATTCCTGTTGTCCAACTACTGTTGTCTATGAGATATCTTGCAAGATCAAAACCTATATTTCTTAATATCAGCATGATGTGTGAGGGTCAAATTAGCATAGAATATGCCCCAGCCACCTTTGTGTGGCAACATTTCAGCCCTATTATTCTTTAAGTTATTCACCCGTTACACATAGAAATATGTCCTGAAAATCGCGCTAGCATCGCAATTAGCATTTCTGACCTTTTTACACTTTAATATGTCCAATACTATCTGTTGTTAGGCAACACATGCATAACACAGGTAAGGATGAACCACAGTTGTACATATGTGTCATTTATAAAGAAAGCACAGCGGAAGATGTGCTACTCCCTTCTAATTGAATATTTTGCCTTTCTGGATTACCGGCCATGTAAATACACGTTGAACCTCAAGCAACCTGAACTGAGAGCAGGGTGAGCTCCCTTCCTTTTCTCTACTTTGCTTTCAGGTGGCCACGCGGGGTCATCTCTTGGTGCCTATTGCCTCTACTGCTCTCTTTTCCTCCCTCAGTTGCTCTACTCGCTCCCACACAGGGGATTTATAACACTGTTAAACCACTGAGCATCACCGTGGGAACTAGTGTGGCGTGACCCGCCGGCATAGTCGGCTGTCGCATGGCCTCCAGCTCCCGAGACTTGCCTGGCACCTCGTTAAATCACACCAGAAACGATCATCGCCTATGCGTTCTGCTGCTGGAGTCTATGGTTAACAGCGTAATGCAGTAACGCGGCCCATTGCCGCATGTCCAATAACGGAGGGGCCCTCGATTGAAGGTGTATCCACAAGCAGACTTAATCACTGAAATCCCATGTAGTTCACACCAGCGTCATATATTACAAATACATGAATACTACAAAAGCTCTGTCCCCCATTTTGAACACACATTGCCAAGGCTGGAATAGTGTTGCTTTGTGTTCCTATTAACAGAGCCAGGGCTGTGTAGGAACACCAGGGCGGATTGTTTAACAGGCAAACCGTAGGCAGACACTCGCTGAAATTTAACAAAACGTTGACAGGATTTTAATCGCTTACTCCATCTTTAACCTTTAAGTCCTTCGTGTATATACACACACGTTTATTTATAGCACTTCTCAAATATGTAAAATGTGAAAAATTGACAATGAGGATAAATACATACACAGGAAAAGTAAGTGGGAACCAAAAACAGTTAAATGTCTACCGCGTTGAATCAGGGGCTCCCACTGACAGCATCACATCGGACCAGGAGATAGGAAAGCACCCCATTTCCCAGCTGACAGCGCCCCCCCCCCACCCACCCCCCAACCCCCCGTGTCCCTCCAGGCGAGTGGAGATGTGTACTCACTCTACGTAGTAAGTGCCGTACTGGGGGTCCTCGATCTTCTCCCACCCATAGGGCAGCTCTGGGGAAAGAAACGCAGGAGGAAGGTTTACTCATAGGTGGTACATCACAGCCATGACAACAAGGTACACACACCTCCGGTATCAAAGGCTTCTGCTTGGCACTGGGCCAAATAGCAGGGATTAATACACACTGCGGCAAGCGTACGCACAGAGGGCGGGAAAGCAGGCTTGGTAGGAGCCTCCCTGGAAAATAGAGGGAAGCGCGTGTGTGCGTGGGTGCGTGCGCGCGCTGTCGTGTGGCGAACACACGCGGCGAGGAGGAGATCTTGACGCAGAGGGGACCCAGAGAATTGCCTTTTTGCCGAGAGACGCTGCGCTGATGAGTTCTCGGCATGCGTCCCAAGAGCTATTAGGTGCGGAGAGGGCCAGTCTGGGGGACTCTGACCAGGCCTGTTCAGCTGTTAACTCTCCGCCTGTGAGCCACCGCCTCCTCCAGACAGGCTGGGGCATCACGGAATACAGCAGGGAGCTGAGAAGGACCGGAGGTGTGTGTGTGTGTGTGTGCGTAGACGGGGAGGGGAGCGTACATGTATGGGCGTGTTTTTCTTCTACATACAACTGTCACCAGCAGGCATGCAGTTATTGTCTCACCTCCATCTTCACATTTCTCCGGGGGCTTGGCCTTCTTGGCAAGCCGGGGATCCAGCCAGGTAGTGGTTTTGCTGTTGTGACTGCAGGAAGGAAGGAAGAGGAAAACAACAACAAATTATTACATAAAACGTTATGTAAAAAATACCAAGTAAATGACCCTCAAGCATTTAGCACGTTAGCAAATTTTAAAAGTGCGCACTGACTAATCTGTCCAAACAAACAAACAAAGCCTAGCTAACTGCTTTTAATTTGAGATCCAACGTGTTATTAGAGAGCTCTTGAAACTTTAGCTAAACCTTTGCAAAGCTTACTTGGCCCTTTGCGTATGGAGAAACCAGAGAAAAGAGCCAGGAGAAGGAAATGGAGGAGAGGGGAAAGACAGAAAGAGAACAGGGCAAAAGAAGCTAGAGCAGTCACAGAAATCACAGGGTAAAGCTGCGAACAGGTCCGGGAGGGGGGGTTGTGGAAGCTCCATTTAGCCAGTTGTTTCAGCGGCTGGCAGAATGAGCTATTGATTTAGCAGGGCAGAGCACCTGGCTGCGTCAACACCACCTGCCCTGCACACCAACAGCCCAGGCAAACAATGAGTGCCTTTTGCCTTTAGCAGCGGCCCGACAGACCGTCATCAAACGCAACAGGGAAATGAAGATGCATCTGAGCTCTGGCTATTGAAGCCAGGTCGAAAGGCTCCGTATCACCATCAAAACAAAAACAAACGGCCATCACCTATACAGGGCTTTACAGCATAGAGATCTGTTTTAAAGGCTACGCTCAGATTTACTTCCAGAGTAATCCAGATAATTCCCCTTGTGGTTACAAAACAGCATTTACACCAAAAAAAGAAAACAAAACCAATCACTCTTTGTCACTCCTCCGCCTACATATCTCCCAGGCTTACACTGTACAAATGTGAGCTTCTAGAAGGAAAGGGGGCGCTATAGCTCAAAAGAGGCATGCACCTTTAACACAGCAAGAGGAAGAGCAACAGGAAGAAGAACAGGAAGAAGAACAGGAAGAAGAACAGGAAGAGCAGCAGGAAGAAGAACAGGAAGAAGAACAGGAAGAGCAGCAGGAAGAAGAACAGGAAGAGCAGCAGGAAGAAGAACAGGAAGAAGAACAGGAAGAAGAACAGGAAGAAGAACAGGAAGAGCAGCAGGAAGAAGAACAGGAAGAAGAACAGGAAGAGCAGCAGGAAGAAGAACAGGAAGAAGAACAGGAAGAGCAACAGGAAGAAGAACAGGAAGAAGAACAGGAAGAGCAACAGGAAGAGCAACAGAAAGAGCAACAGGAAGAAAAACAGAAGAGCAACAGGAAGAAAAACAGAAGAGCAACAGGACACCATTAACGGAGCACTACAGCAGTAGAAAGAGGAGAGTGCAGAGAGAGGGCACCACTTACTCTATGAAGTAGACCATGCCCGTCTCGGTGTAGGCCATCTCCCAGTTCTTGGGCAGGGGCTCCTGGCAGTCGTCGCGCGCCGCGGCCGCCGCGGCCCACGCGCGCGGGTCCATGGCCCCGGCCGACTGGCTGTAGCTGGGCACCGTCTTCCTCCAGTCCGCCTTGTCCATGTGCTCTGTGCGGCAACAGGGCGGGGGTATCGGGGAGCGGGGGAGGGAGGGGAAGCGGGGGAGGGAGGAGATGGAGATCGGAGGTGAGCCGGGGGAGCGCCTCGGGCTTCCTCGCATCTTTAGCCTGCCGCCGCTGCTGCTAGTACTGCTGCTAACGCTCCCACTGTGTTGTGTGTGTGCGCTCACTGAGAGAGAAAGAGATAGGGGGGGAGAGAGAGAGAGAGAGAGAGAGAGAGAGAGAGAGAGAGAGAGAGAGAGAGAGAGGCAAATACGGAAGTGCGGTGGGATTTGCATGTGTGCAGTGATGGACCAGGTACAGCCTTCCAGGCAGACACAGCTGACCGACGCTTCAGCTCCACCGCCAGCAGTACGTCACCACCCTATTAGCATGGCCGTGTGTAAGCGTGTACGCTCTTATCTGCAGGATTTCATCTGGCTGTCGGTGACCTAGCTTGGTCGTGCTGTAGAATGCTTAGTGAGTTTGGAGCCGTTTTGGGGGCGAGTGAGCAGGAATGAGAATGGCTCGCTTCCTGACCGGACACACACACACACACAGGTGTTCTATATTGGACAGTGGGGCTGCAGGAGAGAGATGACTTTGAACTGTTGGCTGTGTCCAAGGGGGGTGGCCAGGCACAGCCATAATCATTCTGTTGACTTGGTGCTGTGCGACTATGCAACTGATGGGCCCGGGTAAGAAGCGCCAGTGGGAGGCCACTTATTTGCCGACAACTCAAACGAGCTGGCCATTTGCCCGACGTACATCCACGTCTGTGTGTTTACCTATTCCATGTAGCTGTTGTTAGCCATAGCAAAGCCATACCAGCAGATAATCACTCTACCTGCTATATACACCAGGCTACAATTCATAACATATACAGCATGTCTATCAACCAGATATAACATACAACATGCTGTTAATGATCATAACACATGCATAGTCCGTCTATAAACCAAATAAACATCCAGACTGCCAATACACTGGGCTGTTAATCATAACATAACACCTATAAAACGTGCTATTATTGTAAATCAGGCTGAGGACATAGTCTGTCTATAAACCAAACAAACATACAACCTGATACTGCTCTCAGCCTGATAGGCTAAAGCTGTACTGTCTCATACTGTGGTGTGTGCGCTGCCACAGTCATTGGCAGAATTCATTCTGCTAAATCACAAGCAAATCTATTTGCATGCTAGCAAAGTTAGAATCTGCATCCGTTAAAATATGACACACATAACTTATTAACACAAGCTCCGGTAGGTTGTTATTATTCTGGTACTTTATGTCTTGTTAATTAGACACATCATCTGGTACTTTATGTTCTATGTCTGATAAGTTCACTGCCAGTCAATAAGAGGACTGCCAAGAAATCACAACATTTCTCATTGGCAGTATGACATTAACTGTCACCTAATCTGGTTATCAACAATTGCTGGTTAACCACAAACAATAACAATGACTGGATTAAATAGGAGGACCTGGGGAGTTCTCACAGTGTTTCTGCTACAGTCACAGTATACAGTGACACAACAACAATGGTGGAACAACTCATTAAGAAGACTGCTCTAACAGCAGACGGCCCCTTCAGCCCTGCCTGGGCACCAATGAGTCCGGCTACAGGCCGTGTGTTGCAGCCACCAAAGAGGATGAGGGGATGGCTGTAGAGGCCCGGTCTAGCTGTAGAGGGCAGCCAACACAAAACCACTCAGGACAGGCCTGCTAAACGAGGCACCAGGACCAGGCCAAATGCTAACTGTACGCTGTGCGTGGCCAGAACCTCCTCAGAGACATTGTAATGCTGTACTATTGACTGTAGATGAACAGACTAGTGTTTTCGGTGTTCTTAAGGGTTACCATAGCTACATGTTGGTAACATTGCTCTCTGGCCCTGATTATAGTCCATAGTATTTTGCCATGTGATCACTTTAGATCATTGTTGGTCTTTGTACTCGTTAGGGGTCGTGCGAGGACACGGGGATCAAAGAAATACCAAGTCTATCCGTTTAACCGGCGGATTTGTTGCTCCCATTGATCTCGGGCCAGACCGTGGCTACTTCTCGTCTTTGGACGGCTGCCATTTAGCGCTGACCTCAAATGCAGAACAGCTAATCCTGGGGACGTTTGTTTGCGGTGAGAGATGACAACAAAGGGACACGCTGGAGAAGGGCGCGCCGTTTCGTAAAGATATAACAAAGAAGCTTGGCTGAACAACAGCAGGGTCCTAATGAGGAGGACAGCGTCATGGTTCACAGCTGTGTCAAGGCTACGGCTGCTGCAAATTAAGTTAGAGGCATGCTAACCCCGTTTCAGGGGTTTACAGCGCTGGAATGGGCTTCAGTGACTAGGCCTGCACACAATGTACTATCAGTGGTGATATTGCAGAGATATTGTCCCAACGAGGTGCAATTAGATATTTAACTCCATAAAATAAAGGATTTGCCAATTAACAATAAAAGGAACATAAACTATATTCCTTTAATTAAAGGTAGCAGTAAACAAAGCCTATATTATTATGTCTACGGGCCATCAACTTTTAGAAAATGCACAATTAAGTAATGTCTTCATTTTATTTGCAAATGTTTTCCCCATCATAAAGACTGCTAGACTGTGTACGATGATTATATTGTACAAGTTATTACATGAATGGAGCAATTAATCTGCTACAGTGCATCTCCTATTTGTTGCGCATACCATACGATATCACCGCCAGGTATTACGGTTTCAACATGGCGCAGGCCTGCAGTGCTAGGCAATGTGTGTGTATGCTCCTCACCGGTGAGGCCGTTGACCATGGCTGGCCGCTCGTCCTCGTCCTCCTCCTCGGGGGCGGTGCTCTCCATCCTGTCCATCTTGCTGACGGAGGTGGTGCGCTTCCTCTGGACCTCCGTGTCGCAGTCCTCGTCGAACAGCACCTGGTCCACCAGGTCGGGTTGAACGGGGCTGGGCTCTGCCGGGGGCTTGGGAGTGCCGTAGTAGTTCCCTGGGAGTAGCGAGAGATGTCACAGCCAACAAGGCATTCCCCATGTGTTCCTGTGCAAGTCATTTCTTCAAATAACTTAAGAGCCAGTCATTTAAATAATGTATGCGCATGGTTTTATTATGGTCAGAACATTCTGTCCTGATGACGCCACGTTGGATTCAAACGTGTACATATACATGTCATTATTTAATATTAATTCAGTGTATAAGGGTAGTTCATCTCCTTAGTAGAGCAGCCTCTGGCTCTTATGCACAGGCAACAAAGAAAGTGACCCAATATGAGCAGGAGCTACAGCTCCCTGTATAGTACTATATAATAACACAAGGAGCCCCACCCCACCCCCGACAGAAGCAGGTTGAATCCCGAGGCACTGAGCAAAGCCCGGTGCCTGTTTATGTTGTTGTATTCAAACGCTGTGCCTTCCAGGGCCCTAGGACTACAGCCTTTCATGCCAAGGCAGGATCCCCAGTGCTTAGATTGCTCCTTTAGCTCCATCAGCTTGGCTTTACTGTCCTGAGGCGCCCGCAGGGAACAAACCGCACGACTTCACAGAGTAAAAGGCAGGGTGGGTGTGTGTGTGTGTGGGTGGGTGGGGGGGGGGGGAAGAAGAGTGCAGCAGTAGCCGAACTTCGCTAATCTTTCTGTTTTCTATAAGCGCGAGAGGTGACCCACTTTACCGTTAGCAACAGAATAACAGAGGGGTGCAGGAGAGGAGAAAAATTGCTCGGTAAGGTATAAATATTGATTTGGCGGTTCTTCCTGGGTAGCGGCTGTCCTCCGGCGTGTTTGTGCGGGACTGCAGGGTGTTTAATAGAGAGCCGGGTGGAGAAAGGAGAATAGGAGAACACTGCATGTCAATGGTTTTACTGCACATCAGGGGAAGTGAAGTGGTCCACCGGGAGCGAGAGAGAGCGAGGGAACAAGGTCATGCAAGCAAACCCGAGCGAGAGAATGAAGCGAGAGTTTGGAAAACAGCAAGAAATGCGAAAAAGACAAATACTGAGACCGCTATAAATATCTTGCCATCTTCACTTTCATCTCCAAAAGACACACAAACTAACGAGAGAATTAGGAGATTTAATCTCTTTATTGTCGGCGTTTAGAATTTGCGGCCGCTGGTGTTTTAAAGCCTTTGCACGTTCGTTTAATCCACATCTAACCCTTCCAAGAAACCTACCTTAGCTACACATTACACATTACAAAACTAAACATGGTAAATCAATCACACACACACACAATTTTAATAATATACTGTAGCATTAGCACCTAATCATCGCAACATTCTTTAAAATTGGGATCTTAACGTATGGAGCAAACAATGGCGCAAAATTAGTACTAGTTAATTGCTCTTTGGCCGACAGCGTCTGTATTTTTGAGGGGTTTAGCTGTTGAATAGACTCATTAGCAGCATAAGCAATGGCTTTGGGAGTTGGGGGACAGTGGTCACAAAGAAGATGCACTGAGATGGATCATGTTGTAATTATACTAACGAGACACAATGCATAGCACATATAACTTTGATGGGAATTCAACACCAAGCGTGGATTAAAGATTTGAAGGATTTGAAAATGATGGACTTAATGATAATTGTTTAGATATATATAAAAAACTGTTTTAAATGGCTTAGCATGCTCTTGATTAGAGATAGGCTACTAGAATTACTAACAGCCCTACAGAGGGAAACATTTTGCAAGCTAAATAGATTGCATGTTCATCTGGGAGCTTATACTGCAATCCACCACACCACTTTACATTCATAACACAGTAAACAAACCATGGTAAGGACCATTTCACTTTAATTTCATTGCATTCAAATCCTGCTCTAATGAAAATCATAAATCATAAATGATGAACATGAATGATGAACATGAATGATGAACAGAACCTTGACTCTGAACCATTTCTTTTATTTGTTGGACAGCACAACCTTTTCATAGCAAAATAACAAAGACCAAATTGATTTATCTAAAATGAACTGACCCCCAAACCTAAACATCCATTCTCTCAAACACCTCTCCATGAGACATATCACTGATACATTAGCATTCACCAAAGGACAACTTCATTATTCCAGAGCCCTCAGCAATGGTGATGAACGATAGGTGGTCTCCTTCACTCTAGACCTGTCACCTGCCTGCCCCGTCATCTTTCACTATACACCTCTCTCTGGGGTGATTAATGCTTCATAAAACCTCACTGCCGACCGCTGATTAATGTGTACAGGAGCACATACAAGGCATGCAGAGAGGGAGAGCGGAATGCTAGGATTCTAATGGAATTTGTCACCATTAATCTGAGCGATCTCTCATTCTCAGCATTTGCTTAATGTGGCTGTGATTGGCTTGTGCTGTCGACAAAGCAAAATGGTTGACAAGACAGATAAATAGAGACAGGCAGGTGGATATTTACTCTCGTATAATAAGGGAAAAAGTCACATTTTGCTTCAGGTTGTGTGAACCCCATTTTACAATGTTGTTGACCAAGAATGAACACCAGCCATGGCTAATACGGTACTGACGCCTCTGACAGAAGAGATGGGAGCCTGGATGGAAATGGTTTCCCTATCGTCTCCTGAGTCTGGGGTTAAAATTGAATAAGAAACCTGTTAATAAGCCATTTATCAGTTATACTTTAAAACTCCTTTGTAAAAAGAAATATAAAAAAAATATAGTGATTTGTTAATTTCAACTGATTTAACGGAATATTGTTGAGCATTATTAAACATTCAAATGAATAATTCACTTTCAACTAAAGGAAAACTCTTGACACAGTGGGTCAAACTCTCAGTGTATATTCATTTGCTTTTAATGAGACAATTGAGCTTGTCTGTCTTTCTAATATTGGGATAGTTCAGGGGGTGGCTGTAATAAATGTTTCTCTGCTTACTTTTGATTGGGTTCAAAGCTACAGTATATTAACTGCATACAGGTAGGTAGATACATTCATTAATTCATTAATTCATTCATATATCTACATTAATTACCTACTTATTAAATTATATTAAGTGCAAGTTAGTTAGTGAGGTTTGTTAATGTACTCAATTACTTCCACTTGAAACAACTGATTAGCTTGCAATATCTGCAAATCGCCATCAAGCCTCTCTCACACAGGTTTTAAAGAATAGAAGGCAAGAAACTAGATAACAGTTATATGAATATCCACTGGAAGCCAGCATCAATTCTAGAACTACTTATACTTGTATGTTGTTCTAAACACAATTCAGTTTGACAGCTAAACAGCTTTTTGACATATAGTCATTTATATTTTGTACTATACAGTATGCACCCCCGAGTAACTGATAAAAGTACCTCCAGGGGTAGACATACTGTATCCCTAGTTGGGAATCACTGCAGTTACATTTACACAATTTAAGCATGTTACCCAATTAATTGATAAACTGTTAGCTTGTATTATGGTAATTAGAATAAAAACAAACAAAACATATACAATGGTTACTAACGAAATTCAGGTACATTCTGTTACAGTCTACTACTCAGTTTTTCTATGCGAGTATCTATCTTAAATGCCGAAGAAAAAGAAAAGTACTTAAGGTCTGTTTATGTCAAGCAGCTACTATGGGACATTCACAAAAGATTTTGGCTGTTTTGTAGAAAAGAATGTATAACAAAAAGAAAGCACTTCACACGCAAAAATGCAGTATTCTGTTATCTACAGCTGATGTCGTTTCAATCTTATCCATCTCTTGTCACTTCTGCCTCTGGCAAGCTGACAAGCGCAGATCTTTTCAAAGGCAAAAAGTAGCAGAAAGAGGGAGCACGTCGGGCTGATGATTCATCTGCAAATTGCGACATTCTGTCAGTTAAAAAGGTGCGCAGCAGTCATCTCAGAGTGAATGTTCCCCTGCTCAAGTGCTCTCCACGTCTTTCAGAGCAGTGATGGAGGGCAAGGCGTACGTCGCGTGCAGTCATTTTTGTCTTAACAGGCTTGGGGCCAACAGTTTGTCAACATCATTTGTGGAGTATACACCCGTGTTTCGTATGCAGTGGAGTGTCGGCTGTCGGGCACTGGTAGGGCCACTGAGGCTTAAAAAATAACAAAACTGATCTTTATTTCCCCCCTTATCATAAGGTCATCTGGGGTTGGGATCCATGAGCAACAGGATGAAGAGAGTGTGTGTGTGTGTGTGTGTGTACAGTATGTGTTTGTACTGATGTCACGACATCTGGAGCAGCTGTTGGGTCATATCTCCAACCCGTGAGAAACATCATGACTGCAACAGCAAGTGAATGCAAGGCTCGTGTGAGATGGCCTGCATCTTCAAGCTGATAAACGGGGAGGGGAGATACGTCAGACGTTGTACATGTGGACGTGGTAACAGGGCTGGGAATTGAGGAAAGTCCTCTCATGATTTGAAACCTTTGGGAACACGTCCCATGAGCTCTCGCCTTCTGTATCCCTCTCTCCCTCCCTCTCTGAGCTTTTGGCGCTCTCTCTATCTCTGTGAACTTGCCAGGCAGTGCTGTGGACCCTCATTAATCACCGAGGATGGACTCTTGCTCTCTGAGGCAGTGCCCAGGCTGCCAGCGCCTCAACAGCCGCCACTGGCAATGGAATGCAGCTCTTCTTGTGTTCTGTCTGGCCCTGGCACAAGACTGCGGGGCTGTTTTGGCATAGACGTCCGCCCCTGGCTAACCAACCCTGTCGACCCTGCATTCCGCTGCCCGGTCTTTGTGTTTGCATGCGTGTGCGTGTGTGTGTGTGTGTGAGTGTGCGTGTGCGTGTGCGTGCGTGTATGTGGTGGGCAGATCTATTACCCACAACAAACAGCCTCATTAAATAAAGTTCCTGTACCGGGGATACGTAAACTAGCATTCTGGAACGCTCTCTCCTTTTTTAAACATATGTAGTATTCTTTCTTTCTGTTTTTCCTCTCTTCTCCTTTGTTCCACTGTTCCTCTGCGTACCGGTGTCATTGTCCTGTATGCCTTGCGGACCCCTGCGCTAACACTAATCCGCCGCAATGGTATCAGAAACAGTAACTGTGGTGTTTCATAATCTGCCAGTGACCAGGATTGGACAGCTGTTGCTTGCCCAGCACCTTTGCCACCCAGCCCCCAGAAGCCTTGGCCTGCTGCCCCATGGCTGTGTATAATCTGCCGCTATGCCTCTTTGCCCAAGACCTCCAGAAAGCCTATGATGTTGCAAAGGTGCTGCCGTTAAGCTGAGGTAGGCAAATTGTGTCCAAGGGAGAAAAGGGGAATTAAGTGAAACGGTTAATTCCCACGCAATTCTTGTAAAAATGGTTATCAAAAGGAGATTTAATTTTGGGATTTACACATGAAAGGGGGACAGCGGCCCCTGTTACTCCCGTTTTTAAATGACGTCTGCTATACAGAGAACACATCCTTCCTGAATTAAAGTTTTGTACCACTTGAAGAACATATTACAAACTAGAGATAAACACTGGTGAGATATCAATATGTGCAATACATTTGCTTTTTGGACTGCATTTTAAAATGTTCAACAGCAGGACACCTGGCTTCCCTGCATCTATGTCTGTCTTCTTTTTGATGAATGATTCAGGCTGGAGGATTTGGTTACCATCTACAGTCGGTGGTAGAAAATTGGATATGTCCTCATTCGGGGAAAAAAACACAAGCACAAACACACCGTCACGCACACGTCTAACACTTGGAAATTCAGGCACAGCGCCCAGAAAGCAAGTATTCCACAGACAGTGCTACTTTCATCTTTCTGTAGAACATAAAAAGGTCTTTCTTTTGTTATTTTCTGTCAAACTCTCAATGGTGTAGGGTACAATTCAAAGGATCCCATCAACTTCTACAATGGTTGATTGAACCCTGACGTTGAGTCCTGTTTTGAATGCAGTGAACAAGATTGTATGGATCTATAAAATTAATGGAATTGGTGTTACCCATAAAATAAACAGTTTCCCTCCATTTCACTTGGCTTATCTTTTGCCTTCTTTAAAATTATGTTTCTCCCCATATCATTTTTACGAGAAATGCTCATTGTCTCAGTGACTGCTTCCAAGCAGATCAGCAGGTGCAAGTGTGTCTGTCTCTCTAACAGATTAACCATGGCTACAGATCAAATCCTTGTTGTTCACAGGTCTGGGGGATTAGTCACAGTGGTGGGCAAGCCTGCGCGGGTCAATGTTTTCGAGCCAACCAGCCAGACATAAAATAGGTAATCTATACCGGCTGCCTCTAAGAACGGTCATGGAGCTATTAGGAATACAGAACTGAGGTCAATGATTGACTCTGTGTTCGCATGCGAGACGTTTCTCTCACAATTTATCAGCGGGTCCCGGTAGGTCGAGCGCCTGGACATTAATAACAATGTTCCTGAAAGGTTCTAAAACATGGCCTTCACTAAAACCTACAGGAGGGCAGGGCAGGCCAGCACCTTGGCCCATCTATTATTCATCCTGTTGACTGGTTCACTGTCGTGGGGGCTGAAAGGGCCGGGCTCCAAGGACGAAATGCAAGTCAGAGGGCCGAGAAAAGGTCTCCTACATACAGTACCTTACACAGCCTCAATGTACTGCATTTTGGGCCAAGGTGAAACTCTTTTCCAAAAAAAAAAAAGAAATCCACTGGGGATATATTATGTTCCCTGACAATGGAGGCAGTGTATGGACTTCAAATGTACCACAGGCTAACAAACTACTAAGTACTGTGTGTCCCAGGGAATTTGTCCTCAGTCATATCTGTGTCCCCTAGTGCCATTGGTACGGGATGGTGTGGAGATATGACAAAGCTCCATTTCCAGTTCGGTTCAGCCCTCGCTCTTACATTGGAAGTAATCAACCTCTGACCCTTTGCCCAACTCTTTCCATTACTTTTCTTTACTATCTCTTAGCAGCAGCTATCAGCAGAAACTGATATGCAGGCTGAGCTGAATAATTCATAGGGTTGAAAAATGTGCAGCATCAAACGTGCAGGATCAACTACAGTGCTTTTCTCAGAGAGAAGGGCGCTTAAGACAAAGGGCTCTGGTGGAAAGTTGCTAGTTTGCATGTGAGCAAAAATACAGAAAGAACACACAAAAACACTGTAAAGCAGTACATTGCTTGTTTGCAATTCACCTAAGCATTTTGTCATCATTCTTTAAATTGCAACAAAACACAAAAATCAAACGGTAAGGAGGTTAGGGAACAATTATGTCACTTGTCATACAATCTCGGAACTCACACACGGTCCGACGACAATTTATCCTCTGGGACCAATGGCCAATATTTCAGGTGTAGCCAGTGGATAACCAAGCCGACTTCCTCTTCCATGCTCAAGTCATTAGCTGGGTTTACATTTTGTCTTTCCGAATGGAATCTTTCCTTTTGAAGATTTCGGGTTATCTGTTTACATGAATGTCATAGTATCGGGTCTGGTGTTCACATGCGCAGTTGCAATCGGAATAGATGTTAAACATGCACACATTAAGCTCTGCATTGTAACGTGCTCAGCATTGTAACGTGTCCGCTAGCAAAAGGCTAAAACCAGCTAGACTCTAGTTGTACAGTGCACATCGTCAGGAGAGTGAGGCTATTTGTGTGGCTGGTGGAGAGATTTAGCCTCTGGCTCCAGATGAAGCCACCGTACTAACTCCCATTCACTTCTTCCAAACTTTGTACAGTGGCTGTGCAGAATAGCCTACTGCTTTGCATCCAAGCAATTCATCAACAACAGTAGCTGGAGCATGCACCCAGGAAGTAATTGGGTTTAAATGTAAACATGGTAGAATTTTTCTTTCAATCGGGTTATGGAACGGGTTATACTACCCCTAGATTTTAAATAAATATTAAATCGGGTTGGGCCTTTCTCTTCCGTTTGAGGTGTTTATATGCAGCATTTTGTTCACTCAGTCGGTCATTAGCAACTTGAGACATGAGTTACGCTAAATATCTATATCCATGAATATATATCTGCATATGAATACATATATGTGTTTATAAAAAGCGAATAAAATGCTGAATTGTTAGCCGTTACAATATTTCTTGTCGGCCAATATACAGTTTTCCACCTCTTTTGCTCGCCACATGGACATCTTACCTGCATTAATCCAAAACATGTTCAACAGTGATTGGTCAATATTAAATGGACCACTATCAAAAACCAGGACTCTTCAGTTATGAAAATCCTGTGCCATTGCCTACGGATTAATTTGTTCATGTGTGCATTCATATGGAGATATGTTTTACTTGCCATACAAATACATGAGACGTGAATGACCTACCACAAATTTGAATCAATCAATTAAGGCTGTTGCAGTAACATAAGGTCAACCTATTTATGGTGCCGTTTGATATTAGTGGTCAGTTTTGCTTTAAATTCAGTGTATTGCATTTACAATTCACCTACCATCATAGGTACCACTCTCCAGCAACAGCCCGCTCTCTTCCAGAACTCGGAACTCCCCCACACTGATGAAATTGTAGTCCACTCCGGGAACCTCCCCCTCCCTGGGCTGCCGAGTGGTACCTGCCATCAATAACACAGTTAAAGACGGCATGAGCAACGAACCATGTGGAATATGCTATTTGCAAGAGGAAAGGGGGAGAGGGATGGGGATGACACAATATCCAACATGCCCACAAGGATGTGAGTCAAGTCCAAATGCTGTACCCAGGAGGAAAGTGTGTCTACATCATGAATAGGCAACAGAACTTGGATCACAAAGCGTTGAATGCATTATTTTAATATGAAACACAGAAAATCGCTCACACATTATGACAGCAAGGTTAGAGAACAGCAGAGGTTTTAGAATACTGATATTGTGTAATTGTAATAATAATCGTATTGGATGGGATTTTAATAGCACCCATTTGCTCCTTACGGTAATAACCAAACATATGCTGTACTGTATGAACAAAGAGAGGTTGTCAAATCGGGATGATAATTGCCTTTGCCCATTTTGTGAACAAGCAGGCTGTGTAAACTCGCCTCTGATTGGGTGATCCCACATTAGTGGAATGACTATAGAGACACAAACTAACAAAACTGCATGTATACTGTATGTGAAACAACTACAGCATATGTCCATCCATATGCACTTTACAGTGCAAAGGACATTCTCCTTACGAGTCCTTTCCCAGAGTGGTGGTAAAGGAACAAATACAAGTCAGTAAGGTTATCATTTTCTAAAACTGCTCCATCGAGGGACACAACATGTATTAAGACAATAAAGTCATAAAACTGACGTCTAATGTCTGATATTTTTGTGTTTGCTGACCACAAAAGCATAGGATAGCAAGACTAATCTGTTACAGATTACTTGCTGTCCCTTGCTATTTAGCTGTGGGAAAGATATTCTTAAGAATAAAACAAAAACAGAAATTCCCATAAACTATGTAGTTCAACCTTCCAGAGGTGCTGTTTCTCTTTGGATTTTTGTAAGGTCTCCAGGTTTCAGATGATTGGCTTTGCTTTCTCTTCTCATGCAGGTCTTCCCTAACTTGAACATGATATTGTTATCCTTCCAACTCTGCGACATCATTGAGAGAATGATTTTACACTACTTTGCCATGACTCATGTATTTGGGACACAAGAAGCAACCGAACAGAACGTCCTGGCACCGTACAAGATGGAATCAGGCACAGGGGATTTTAAGTGTTCAACAGACCCATCAGGTACCTCTTTTTTTCTCTGGGTCAGCATCCACCCAAATGGCTGGTAGACACCACATCTGAAAGATCTTAAGTCTCTGTTACAAAAACATCATTTTATTCTGTGAAACAACATCAGAGGAGAGAAGCAAGGGACCAAAAAGAGGTATTTCTTTCATTTGAATATGGTAATATGGAAATGCCCCTCACTGTTGACTTTATTTGACTAATTAACATCTAATAATGTGGCAATGTGTCATTGAATGGGTTTGCTACATGACTGCCTAATGTGACGAAAGCAGAGGTCTTGACATACCAAATTATTATTTAGAGCACTTTCGAGGTTGAGGTCTGGGTTTTGACAGCAATGGGCACAAAGTGGGGAAAAAAAAAACTAAGAATGGCAGAAGCTGTGATCAAATTCTTATCCAAGCCGTTGGATTAAAAGGATATAGAAAAGGATGAAAGTACATGTGCTGTCACTTCACCTTGTGAACACACACTTGACTTTAAATCTTTTTTTGTTGGACAAGATCAGGCAATTCAATAAAAATATATATATATTTAGAACAGTAGCATGAAACAATAATTTAAAAAAAAACTCTAGAATGGCAAAGTCAGATAAACTGATGTTCTGCAAAGGAACAAGGCTACCATATGCTAACTACAACGATGTGGCTAAGAAAATTGCATAGCCTATATGTCATGCAAGATCTCACTGCTGGCTTCAGCTTTCTTGAGGTAAATGTAAATAAATCAATTAATCACTGAAATGTTGGTTAACTGAGTTATCATTAGACTGACTCCCACGCAAGAGCTTGGCTTCTTTTTCGACCAAGAATTGAGGAATTTACTGCACAATATCCCTGGTTGTGCACAAAACCATGAAATACAAGTCTTGTTTAGTTATTCAAAATATGCAATCCATTAATTTTATCCTTTAACTACATCAGTCTGCCAGTATATGTGCCATTGTACCATAAGCCTAATTAATGCATCAGCTTTTTTGAGAAATTAACATTTATCTAAACTAGGCATTATTATTGGATTTACGCAGGCTCTAAATATGCTGAAAGAATCGGGCTGTTACTGGCTTAACTCTTCTCTAGGGAGAAGCGATGATACTCCCTGAAGCATGACGTCTGATATAAACATCTGAAAGGAAACTCATGAATATTGCAGGAAAACCCAAAGATGACATGTAATGTAAAAAATATTAACTAAGGGAACATAAACAGGCTGTTCTCATGATAATTCTACCCAAAATTGTATGATCTATGAACACACAAACTGGAAAACTCTTCTGAGAGATATTTGATAGCAAAATATATTTTTCAACTATGTTCTACCTTACAAAGTTGAAAGGAACTGTCTTCAGTCTTCTCAGTTTACTCTACCAACAAACATTCCTTTCTAGACTAAATAAAATGATGGTGGAACATTTTTACCGTCCTCCATTTTTATCTTCCAATGTGACTCAGCGAGCAGACTGCCCTGCCATAACGGATATTAATGCCTAGGGAAGACGAGGTGTGTGTGTGTGTGTGTGTGTGTGTGTGTGTGGGTGGAAAGGTGGGTTCAGCCAAGCTTCAAAGATTATGTGCTTGCCTTGGACCTCTGACACTGCGTTCCACTTCCTGTCCTCTTTAGTGGAGAGCGACGTGTATTGAAACCTCTCCACATTGTTGTGAGAGAGAATCATCACGCTTCCTCAACTCTGAAAAGGCCTGCAGGCTTCTGTAATGGCCGCAAGTGGTCCTCTTTTGGTCATTGCAGCTCAAAAACATGTGGGGCAATTTTGTCCAAGAGTGGACAAAAGTCAGTGTGACCACAGTACATTGAGGCACATGGCACTTAAGAGCTTATAGAGTTGCTCCCTTCAACTGGAACATGCAAGCTAGGGTTGAGTTGACAAACTTTGAAACTGATGAATCTGAAGGAAAAAGTGACCTCTTCCAGTCGTGAATGTCATGAATTTGTGTGGATGAAGTGAACACAACTCCATTTTAGGATAGCCTAGGAAAATCTTCCTCCATTTGCAGATCATGTGGCAAATACAGTATGAGATACAGTATAAGCACTTCAATTAATCTAGCAATCTTTGGAAACTTTGAAAATTGATTAGCAGTTACATTACTTTTCAAATAAGTCACATAATATATCATATGCTGGAATAGAACACCTCATAATTATCTAAATGGCAAAGTATTTTTCACAAAGAATAGACAAGGTTCGGCCCATAAAAAGGGATCAAATAAGCAGTTGTATTCATTAAAATTATAAATTCAGTGGCCTAGCAAGTTATTATGATTACGAGCAATTATTTTCAGTCAATCACCCGTGGTCCGTTTATTCTTGAAGAAAAAAACGGTATCAAATGTGTTCATGGTCTTCCCTCATTACAAAATGTCAGAAACGAGAGAACATTCTAAATGTTAATTGAAAGCCATGTAGACAACAAATGAGTCTGCGGCATTGATAAATAGAGAAATGACATTTCCACTGCAGCTGCACTTTAATTTGCACCTTTTTGGTCTTAGTGTCAATCTGAGAACAAGTCAGGTATAAACAATAGCATCTTTGCAACCTTCATATGATCCCAAAGCTTTCTCGAGAGACCAATAAAGGAGCCTCTCAAACAAAAAGATCAATGCCCAGCAAATAAAGACACCTCCAACACATTTACAATGCATGGGAAAGGTATAAAGTGAAAGACATTAGCATAACACATTCCTACTGCAGATACATTTGCTTTGATGTGTACTGTACATTCTGAATCGAATGAAGATAAGGATTTGGAGGTATGAAATGGTAAGGATGCATATTAGAAGTAACTTTAAAAGAAACTTAAATAAAATTATACAAACGTGACCTGGCTAAGGGCTCAGTGGCTTATTTTTGCAGTTTAATCCATCCTATATTATAATTGATATTATTATTATGGCTGGTTATGGCTGCTGTGGGTATTTGAAGCGCTGGTGCACACTTACAAGGAATAGTGCGCAGGTACAGGTTGTCTCTGATCACCTGCTGGAGCTTGTGGTCCAAGGAACCCTTCTGGAACTGCAGGCTGAGGTAGTGCCGCAGGTCTGCATTTAACACCTTCCCTGGTGGAGGACAGGAGAAGGAGGTTAAGTGTTTGTGGCATTCCATTAACAGCATTACATGGTAGATAGGGATTAGATCAAACCTGGACTTAAGATTCAGGTTTTTCTGAAATCCTCAAAATAGCAAACATGAAGCCTTTGGGTGTCAATCACAGTGGTACAGCTAGGTGCAGAGTGCAAGCACCATTGACTCATAGACTAGTATAAGATCTCAAATGTATGCTTAAAGAGCAGCTGAGGGCGGTGTGATAAAGAGTGTTGTGGTGGAGAAAGAGTGATTGGGAGAATTGAGAGATGCAGATTGCCCTAGTGTTTACGCCAGTACTCTTGCTCTGTAAGCTGTGTACAGTCCAGATGGCGTGGCTGTGGAACATTACTTACTAGAGTAATACATTTGATCTTTTGTTTATTTCCATATTTGGGGATTTACTTTGCTGTCCAACTCAAGCCACTTCACTGTAGTAGGACAGAGCTGTACTAGACATGTCTTCTGGCAACACAACGTCCATTAATTCATTAAATATATAGCACATCACCCTTGACCCAGAATGTAGAATACAAAGGACATCACATAAAACATGAAGTGTATGATAAGTTGGACGGTAGTTCCAACTGCCAAATCTAACCAAAAGAGAAAGTAGATTTGGCAGTAAAAAGACAATTATCAGCGAACCATCACCCACTTACTTCAAAATCTATTGTATCAAGTAAAATGTTCTTATTCATGCCACAAAGACATTGCAAAGAACTGCAGACAGCGGCAGATTAGAAACATTCCATTGGCTGGCTGAACATCAGCCAAGACCTGAAGTAGAACATACATTTTGACAAGTTTCTTCAATATTCACTCCATTCACCCAAATAAAACCTTGAGAATTACAGCTGCTGTTCCCCAGCTGAATGTTCCAAGCTCAGGCCGTAGCCACTGTGACGGTGCATGCTATTTCACTTGAGAGCCCAGTCCAGGAACTGGCCTGGGGCCAGAAAAAACACTGCTCCCTGTTATGTAACTCTTACTCTATAGACATTTTACCAACATTATGAATGTGAGGAATTTAGGGCAGGGAAACAAAAGCTGGCCCCCACCATGCAAACCACGAGCCTGTCAACAATGTTCCCAGAAGCTATGACACACCGTAATCACCAAAACAGAGAGAGACACACACAAACAGTTCATGGAGGAGGTGGGAAGGAAAGGGGTCGCTTCAATGGGAGACACTGTTTTGGATTTTCCACACTACATGGGAATGTCACCCTGGCTTTATTTCCACAGGAATTATGGGCAACGGATGCTGCCAATTGTCATAACAGAATTCCTGCAGCTTGCAAGCCTGGATATCCCACTGGGTCAATCAAAATCCCTCCACAGAACAAATGAATACACATTTACACACACACACAAACGACATTCAAGGGCAACCTGGCTTTCACATAGATGAAAAACTGATACTCTTAAGAAGAGAGAAACCAAATGAGCGAGAGAGAGAGAGAGAGAGAGAGAGAGAGAGAGAGCGAGAGAGAGAGAGAGACACACAGAAGGCCATTCCATCCTTCGACCTCCTGCTAGGTTACAAGACCCCTCATCATTGGCTTGCCAGGCCGGTAGTGTGATGCATGCGGGGCACAATGGCAGCCTTTGTGCCTTGTCATGTGGCCATTAGACGTTCTCTCACACAAGAGTAACAAGGGGTTGGAACGGAGAGAGGGAAGGGGGGGGGCAGCCTGGGGAATGAGAGAGAGTGGGGAATTAAAGATACTGTAGGTCAGAGAGAAGGGTAACAGTAATGGCTCCCCCAATATCTCTCCATGTCTGACTCAATGTCTTGCCGTAGAGACTCGGGCCCAGGGAGTCCCCATAAGACTGCACATCTATCTCTGAGATCACTTCCTGAATAGCAAATGGCCTCCATTACGCCGCTCCCCCTCCCCCCACCGCACACCGCTTAACCTTTTGTCTTTTCCTCCTATCTCCCCTAATGTGTCTGTCTACCTGTTCCATCCACCTGGCTGCCTTTCTTCCATTCTGCACTGGAATCCCTGTCAGGGTTACAGGCAACAAACTCACCCGGCAGCCCGGCTCCCGGTTCGCGCTACACAAATTCAAATTCAGCCACATTTGCAACATCGGGCTCAAATGTGGACCGCCAGGAACGGCGAACGGCGACTTTACTCCGTGTAGTAGTGTGACATAATCAACGACCAGCGACGTGGCGTCTGGGGGGCCTCACGACGTCCCCAAGGTAAGACTAGCATGTCGGAATTATTTTTTTTCCTCTCGCAAAGTGCTCTCTGTTGCACATATAAACGCAGGCTATCAAAGAGAGAGGGGGATGCTACCGTTGCTGCCGTCAGGTGAAATATGGCGTGGAACAAGCCAGTAAAGGATTGATCATTGAGCAGTGGCAACAAGTGCTTTTTGACGTTTTCTCAGGAGAGCAGACTAAAATAACTAAATAAGAAATACTGTATGCATTTAAGTAACCCGGTGAGTAGGCTATAACGGTAAGCTAGGCTAGGTTACCATTCCCCAGTACCAGTAGCCACAACATGGACCGTTTTGTTTTTAGCTCGTCTTTTCACACCAGGCCAGCATCACAGCCATGACCCTCCTTCTGGACGAAATGTGAACTTGTGACAAGTCGTGAATGACAGCATACGGTGATCAGTCGGTATCATACGTGTTGTCTCCCAAACCAAGACACGTCAAAATGTTATGGCACAATGTTTGTGTAATCTGACAAGTTGACCATAGTGAAAGACAAAAAAAAGTCACTAGTACAACACACCCACACAATACTGAAGACAGCATGTGCTGCTGCCCATTCTGATGTTGTTCAGACAGTCCAGTCTCATAGGATGTGTACTCTTAGATTGTACGTTTTGCTTCGTCTGCCAACATAGCCTGAGAAACAGCAGAAGGCAGAGCCCTTCGTCTCTTCTAAGCTCACCACCTATCATTTTCTGTACATGTCAAAACAATGACAGGGCTTTGTAAAAGACTTTTCAAACGCAGGTCTTTCTCAGTCCACGTGCTGGAAAAAACATGTTTCGCCAGTCTTATAATGTTGGGCTAAAGCTTTTCGCATCAGAGCTACACAGCTAAAATCAAAAGCATACCAAAATACTGACCACGTGGAAAATAATAAGCAGTTTATGAATGGAAGAAAGAGCTTTTGAACGAGGCCCAGTACCCAAATAGACTTTAGTTTTAAACTTAATTGTAAGCCATATATAACTATCTTTAAAGCTTACATGAACCATGACCTGCTTTGACCATACAACTGCAGGAAAGGAAACAAACCATGTTAACTGGACACCTGTACTTGTTTAAAACCATTAGCGATGCTCATAATGCCACTAGGGTATATTAATATTTGGAACATTGCAATGATGCTTACGGTGAATTCCAAACTGCACCTGAGCTCGCTTGGATTTTCACAGCAGTGCACCTTACCCCACTGGCTGAGAAACACTGTGCTAAATCCATTAAGCTATTCGTTGGCACCCAGTAAACAGCCAGTCAAATTACTGTTGGCCCTCATATAGACACAACCCTGTCCTAAATGAGCAGGGAGGTGAGGCGGAGGTGTCTCCGGTTGGAGAGCCGGTGGGTGTCTAATGAGGCCATTTTGTGACAGTGGCCCAGCCCTGGCAATGGGAAGAAAGACCCTGTTGTGAGCTAATTACCTTCAGGTCTATTTGGCAACTCGGGGCAACAAAATTCCCTGCCAGACAGGCAGAGAAAGAATCAACCATCTATTGGTATCAAACTACAAGCCTTACTTTGAAATTACAATGGCAGTTAGACAGCATTAAAGTTAACTAACACACAAAAATATGCATATCCTCATGGATGTCTGCATACATGCAGTGTTAACCAAACGTTATAATACTTGGATCATGAGCTACACTGTATACTGCAAGCTCCCCTTTAAGACATGTATCTAAAAAGTTGTGAGGTGTTTGCTCATACAAGGCAGGCTTTTGCGGCAGTTAGTCCTGCTGCTGTAGGGCTGCAATTGGCCAGCAGTGTTGAGTCAATTAGTCGATGCCGAGAAGCAAATTGGCCCTGGAGATCTGAGAGAGCCTCTGACTGTAGTCAGAGGCTCTGGGATGAAAAATGGTACATTTAGGAACTCGATAACCCAAATCACCTTTGTATGCCTTCAGTTTAGTCACATCCCTCTAAAAAAGCACACAAAGCACCCTGGTATCTCAACAAAAAGGTCAGTCTTGCAACATCTCAGGAAAAAAATTACAGTGGAAGTGTAGCCTTTATGGAATTCATTTGCATATTTTTTATTGGCAGAAATATGTTTTTACAGTAATTAATTTGAGCTCAGAAAGCCATAAAAAAATAAAAATAAAAAACATTTAATGACTAAACAAGAATGTGCCTTTATAAAGTTCTATTCATCTCATTGTCTAATGGTGGGCTTGGTACATGATGTGTATGGATTTACAGTCAGGGGAAAACACATCTATTGATAAACGATGTACAATATTTCCTTCTTACACTAGTTAAATATTCATGGAACTGTAGGATAGATTTGCTGTCAAATGGGCATTATACTGTCTGTAAAACTAAATATTTATATTTTGTTATTTATTATTTTATTCTATTTTTAATCTAATACTGTTCTGCACTTCAATAGAGAATCATTTTGCAGTAGAGGCTGTTTTTACCACCACAATGTTGGTTACTTTTGTTTGAGATTAAAGTCCGTATACTGCATCTTCCCCAACAAACAAAAAAACCCAGATATAAACCCACATTCATAACAGTATACAAGGTGGGAAAATGTAAATAAACAACATAAACCTTCTAAATTGAGTTCCCCGTGTGACAAGGACAATAGCCATGTCCTTGTCTGAGCACAATAGCTACTGTAAATGAAGACATTTTCACATAGACGTGTGTGTGTGGAGGAGGAGCTAAGGTCAGAGGAATAGTGTCATCATCAGCATCACAATAACAATAATAATAATAATAATAATAATAAACAACAACAATAACAGTACCAACGTACAATTATTACAAAGTATCAACAATGGACACAAATGGTGCCCCATAGTACTTAGCAGAACCAGAAATTCATTTCTGGCTCTGGATGGCTTCCCTGCTATTATTGGCCCACTGTATTAAATAGCCATTAGTTACATGTTTAGAGATATAATTGGCTGTGCGCTATTACTGTGCCGGTTCATTCAAATATGCCCCCCTGATCGGTTGAGGGGAAAATTTGGCATAAAAATACATCACAATCTAGCACACTAAAAGCAGCCAGCCTACAGTATGCATTGTATAGGCGGGCATGAGATTATTTCTGAAAGCAGCCTGCATACAAACCCTGTCCTTAACCAATGAACGAATTAGCATTTCTCACTTTTTAGCGGGTGCCCTCAAATTCGTCCTTCCTAATCCTATTGTGCCTTGTTTGAGGAGGACATTTAGCAAAAGTCAAACCGAAGTTAAGCCTGATTTGACAGTCACGTCGAGGAGCCTTGGCTGTGGCTGGGAGAGCCAAGAGAAATATTCACGGAGTCCACCATCGCCCCTAGGGTCCCCTTGACCTGACGTGGCCTTGCTCTCTTCTCATGTCTTCACGGTCTGCGGTAGACTGACATTCCCTGGTCTTTCACCCAAACACACTCTTCCTCTCAGTACACCTTGTGTGAAAACACCACGTTTTGTGTGCGGCCCTGCTCACTGGACAAACACTGACACTGTTCCTGACAGTGTCAGTGTTGGCTGGGTGTGAACCTAATGGTGCTAGCCAGTATACGAATAGAAGAACTAAAACAGCTTGATTTTAGCATACTGTAGGTCAGCTGTAGCGCGTGCACTGCCTCAACCAAGGTTATGCCACTTCTGGCACACATTCTGCAGGAACTATCAGAAGAAAATAACAACAATAGTACTCCACAATGTGGCACGGCGCCATTTTGTCACCTACAACTTGGAAGGGGTTTACTCACAGCGCACAGTACAGACAGACAGTTGGACCAGACAGACAGACAGCGTCGGGTGAGTCATCCTCCATTCCACTCTACAGAGCACAGTTCTAGCAGCTATCTGAACCCCGCTCCCTTTGTGCTGAGCAGCCAGAGGACACATGAAGATGCAAATGCAATGCAAGAGAACACAGGAGTAAAGGGTTTACCGTCAGCCGTGCGTGTGCGTGTGTGTAGTTCAGCCTCGCAGCACATTTCCCCCCGATCCGACTGATCTTCGAGGCGGAGGCCGGCTGGATGCGTTGTAAACACGAGAGACTGCGCTCTGCACTCAGCCTCATCAAAGGCCTGGCCGGCTTCATCTTTCCACGCGCAACACACAATGTACAGGGTACACCACCAAACCACCAACAGCTCATGGGAGAGGATGGGTGGGGGTGCGGTTGTGGAGATCAAAGGCTGACAATTTTATCCCCATCTCCATTATGGGCAGTGAGATTGATCTTTACATGCTCACGTCATATGGAGAGCATGGGGAAAAGAAATATAGCGATATGGGGATGGATACCCAATGATACAGCCCGCCATCTGAACACACATAGAAGAGAATGACAGAAATAGAAATGGAAATATTAGAACTCATCACCCGTTTGGGCCGTGAATTCAATATTTTTGTTAGTCAGTTTCAGAGGTATCGTATGGTGATCAAATGAAGCAATTGTCATATGGTAAAAACACCATTTTGTACCCCCCAAAATAATGATAAACTATGGCCCAAAAGCTATTATTTAGAGTAACTTCTTTTAATTATTACATCACCATTTTGAGAGGGATCTACCAAAATATGCATGATCAAATGTTTGCATACATATGTAGTTATTCCCTTGAGGCATCATATTTTTTCCTAGTAACCAAATTACTCATTTGATAAAGGAGAGACCTGCAAAGTCTTATTGGGGGCACAGACTTTCCCTTCACAAGAAACACTCTGGAGCACTTGCAGAAGTTTCGATGTTGTGGGGTATTGTTTTGCAGGGCGAGAAGAGTGCTGCATGTTCTTAGCCTCGATGACTCGGGCTGTCATTGACAATATGGCCACCGATGCATCAGGCAGCTGAGAAAAATGGATGTCTCAGTTTTCATGTTGCGAGACAAATACAAGTACCGGTAACACAGCTTTGACCTACAGAGAATACTACTGTAAACATAGTGTAATATGTAATATACAAAAGGTTGTTCTGTCACCTTAATGTCAGTGACAACCTGGAATGACAATAACAATATTTCATGCTGTGAGATGCCATGACTGTACATTGGAAAACAGACAACAGAAGCCTTCCCCGTCGAATGAAGAATCTTTGAATTGGTTTACAGGGTTCAATGTATTGCATTATTTTACCCTCATCTCCAGAGCTTCATGTCATGTCAATGTGAGTGTACATAGCACTTGCTGTGAGCTCAATTTGCTTTACATAACATAATAATAATAAATACATTTCATTATTTCGCATAGGCCTTGCCTTCATACAGGAATTGCAGTGGAAGTGCTTAAGAATCAATTAATAAAATAAGGATTACATTTCCTTTATCCTTCATGCTGGTATGTCCCTAATATACTATACAATATAATATACAATACTCGCAACATTCACAGAATATAGAAAATAGAATGTACTCTTAGTGTTAGATATACCGTTAGATACATATTTCACACGTGTGACACGGAGTGACTCTGCTAACATTGTTACTGACAGCTTACAGGGCCTACAACAACACATTTTCAGGGATGAAGTGATATAAAAAAGACAAATAGCATAAGTACATATTAACATACCATTGTTTGGTAGCAGTGAGTGCAGAGAAGCTTTTGAAGCTAGTTAAATGTTCTTTTGAATAGGTCTGTGTTTAAATGTTTTCCCTGATAGCTATACAGTAGGTATTGTGTTCCATACTGTGGGCTGTAATTAACAAAGGATGCATCCCTGAATTAGTTTTTGCTCTGCATTGTTCTGAGGGGTACATACTTGGTCCTAGCCCATGGAGAGCCTAATCTGTATGATTACTGATGCCAAAGATGCTTCATAAATAATCAGGGGACACGATGAGACGTTTTCATAATGTTTTATAGCGCGTGTAAGAACAAAAAAGACGGAAATTGAAAATGCAGAAATCCTCTACCTCGTCACTGGTTGTCGCCAAACTCCGTCAATGGCGCTCGCTGGTAGAAGCAGAACGTTCTCCAACTTTAAACTGAGCTATAATCTCTCAATTTATTTTTTAGAAGCCAGTAAACAGTCAATTACAGCCAGAAGTAAAGGCATGAATGTTTGTCCGCATGTTTTTTATTAATAAATGATCACACTTTATCTATATTTCTAAGGTGGAAGAATTATATTTTCAGTACCATCTTGATGTGGGGCCTAAAGCTTAGATTTGAGTAAATGCCATGAAACTGATTATTTTTCCCCTTGAGGATTAATGAAGTATTTCTGATTCAGATTCCGATAACATAACCCCAAGACTGGTAACCTCATAATATATCCAGGGGGTTAGATTTCCTACATTAGCAAACATTTTTCTTTTTGCTTTAGGGATTCAGTTTAATCTTCATTTAACTTTAAGAAGTTTCTTCTATCACACTTTCTATCTATCCATTTAACTATTGTAAAAAGACAGTGAGGGATAAAGATTATATCTGCAGCATCATTAGGTTCAGTAGAGATGTATTCGTTTAATGTGTCACCTGCATAACTATGGAAGGATGCATTGCGCTCCCTAATGATGTCACCATGTATACTGAGAATAATAACAAGCCAAGGCAACTCCCCTGTGCCACTCCAAAAGAAATGTCATGTTTCTCAGACACCTTCTGCATCTTCAAGACTTCCTTTGATGTAGACTATAAACCAAGTTAACACATCATCAGAGAGACCCACCAAATATTCAAGGCGATTGATTAGGATATCATGATCAATGGTATCAAACGCACTCAGTCTAAGACAACAAGCATGGAGACTTTGTTATGATCAGCGTCAAGTATGAGATTATTGATTATTTTAGTGAGAGCAGTTTCACTGCTGTGGTATGCTCTAAAGCCTGATTGAAAATCCTCAAGGATATATCTTTCTTCAAGAAAAGCATGCACTGTAGACACAAAACTATATTTTCATGTACTGTACTAATAAAATGGCAAGTTGAAAATTTGCCAAACTGATCAACTGTGATCAGTTTGGCAAATTAATATGTTTGCTTATGATAAGCTGCATAATGACTGTAAACCCAACTGCTAGCACAAACACCCTTTGCTCACACACAACATAATAAAAAACTGACATACGATATGACTCTCACCCCACCGTACTCTCACTCCATCTCTCCCTCCCCCACAAAACCTTAGCAATGAAGACACCATCAAATGATAAAAAGGTGACGCAGATCTCAGACCACCATCCGTTGCAATCCATAGTGTGAGCCACGGTAGAAAGTTTTTTTTAAATGTGGTTCTATTTACAGCCCTATAAACAATACAAGGAAAAGTAAGGGGATGTGAAACAATGTGGCCAATGCCTCATTTAACTGTGCACGTATGGGAAGAACGTGCGCAGCAGCAGTGCACAAGGCATTACTTTGGGAAGGTCACACCCCAGGAGCTATGGTTACTGGCTGGACGACGCACTGCATCTCCTTTTGCTGAGCTGATTCCTTGCCGTCTGTATCCATGAGTCACATCTCGCTGACACGAGCATATGCATGAGGGCGATATTTGCATCAGTTAGTGAATGCATTATGGAGGCAAGACGCAATATGCTGAAATGAGGGATGCGAAACGTTTCTCTACACTACAGTAGTAGTCATAACTAAGGCGTGGGCAGGCCAATACTGTAAATGCCATGAAACTGATTCTTTAGGCTTACAGTACGTTTCTGTCGGTTATGTAGTTTACTGTGGCCATAACTCGTAACATAGGTTTATTGAAATTGTAAAAAGATAAAAATAAATAAAAAGATCTCCACTATTCCTACATATACTCTGAGACATTCCCTTCACTTTCTATAAAAACAAGTGTGGCTGTTGGACATGACAGCAGAGTTTCAACAGCTCTTTTTTGTTTGGTTTTGCATTCAGTGTGTGAGTAGGGTGTGCATACACACTCTACTCACAAGACATGGTGTGGTCCAAGAGACCACTCTGCTACTGTACATTAGAGCCGTCTTGTTTGAGAAGCAGCCACACGCGCTGCGCTCTCCTGTCACGGACATGGGTTCAATGGCTGGGCTATAGTCCGTTCACCCATGTGTTGTCCCTGCCTGCCTGCCTGCCTGCGTGCGTGCGTGCGTGCGTGCGTGCGTGCGTGTCATGACGGTTCAAATCCAAGGTCAGCGTGTGTGTCACGTAAGCCTATATGTGTGCAACACATATGTTAAAAGAAAATTATATTAAAAAAATATACAAATATAAAAACACGTGGACACCGAGATGCACCTCGAAGGAGCTTGCGGCCATTTGCCCAGCCACCGGCCAATGACATTTAGCTGGTGATTGATCTGTTTATGCTCTTGAAGGCACGGGCAGCAGGTTTCCCAATAAGCCGGCGCTGGAGCCCTAGGGAGGCGAGGGCAGAAGGATCAGTCACTGGCAGCAGATGAGAAGGCTCCAGAGGCCAGACGCCGGCCAGAGGACAGCTCAAGAATCACAAGGGGAAAAAAAAAACGCTCCTCTCAACCGAATGTTTACCTCGTTGTTAGCAAGACACCCTCTGAAGAATCTAATCTGTATTCCCCTCCACCTCTTCCACTCGCACGTGCAACGACAGCTGTTATCTTTAATGAATATTCCTTCCACATGACCGATGGACTGGCGGGTAAGCGCTTATGGGAGAAGAAGCGGAGCGAGTCCGACGCGAGCATCGGCGTCTTGCGGCAACGTTACAGTACGTGACAGGAGATGTGCTTTCACTGAGTCAGCCAACGGCCGTTCCTACATACACTGTGGAACATATGGGGGGGGGAGGGGGGTGTTCGTGTGCACGCCAACGTGCAGGACGCGGAGAGAGAAAGGAGACACCAAAATGATGGGCCTGGTGCGCTTACCTGCAATACCTGGACGTGCATCATCGTGTGTAAACACACATTTTCCGTCTAGCTAGCGAGCCAGCAACACACAAACGGTTGTTATTATTGACTAAACATCACGTAGCACCGCAGTCAGGCACCAAATCACTCAATAAGCATCTTGAAATATAATCACGTTGCGTCACAGAGCACACGGAAGGGACAAGGAGGATGGGTGGGGGCAATGGCACCCAGAGTGTGTGAGTCACTGTGTTTGGCCGAGAGGAGAGGTGAGTCTTCTCCCTGTTGGTTTGAAGGGCTGCGGTCATTACCATGATGTCAGGGAGATTGAAGCTTGGTGGGGCCTTATATCCGGGAGATTGAAATTGGTTGGTTTCCTTTGTTTTAACTTTGAGAAAGGGCGGGGTGCAGGGTGATTTGTTCCATGTGTGATGGTCACAGCCGAAGAGCTGACTTGCTCACACACACACTTAACCTTAAAGATGAGGGGGTAGTTTGTATCATGATGAAGGAATGTGCTGCAGGGCCAAATCTCCCAGCGAGGCTTACAGTATAACAAATAAACTGCATCAGCAGCAATGACTAAATCACCCCCAACACTCTACTTTAACCCAAATTACAACACATGACCTGGGCCTCTACAGTACACCAGAACGTCAAGAAGCCCTCACCACAAACGCACCAACACACTCACAGATAATGACATTGGTTACAAAATACGGTGTTGTGAGCTAACACAACACCAATAACCCTGCATTCACACCGCCGACGTATTCAACTCGCAATTCGCTCAATCGCTGACGAGCTGTCGCCAAGCCCTCTATAGTGTCCAAACCGCCAGCTCATTGGTGGGCGTGTATTATGCCAGGCACAACCAGAACTGGCGTGAGGTCTACAATAAAATTTGTCAAATCAAACACACAAATAGTGTGAATTCCCTTTTGGAGAGAAATGTTTGTATGAATATGCGAACAGGCACTAGTTAACAGCAAGGAATTTTAAGCTAGCTATCAGCTAGAAGATGCAGAGAACATCTGTCGTGCCATTGGTATTCTCCGAACTCCGTCACCAACGGCTCGCTGGAAATTTGCATAACATTGAAAAGTTCTCATCTGATCAAAAGTTCTGATCCGTCACTGGGCAACGTTGTCGCCAACCGTAGCTCCGCCCGTTGTCGCCGAGAAACGCTGGCGTCGGTTCTAAATTAATTGGATCGTCCCTTTTTTGCGAGCTGAACACGTCGGCGGTGTGAACGCAGGGTTAGGCAGCGTGCAATACGCAAGAACCAAGATCACACAGGGTTTGTTTTTATTTAGGCGATACAACGGAATGGAGAGGGGGTGAAGAGATGCAACCGAGCAGGTGTGTTGGTGTTTGGTGTCCATCTTCCCACCCCACCCCACCCCCCTTTAAAGTAAACCACAGAAGGAAAAGCATCTGGAGAAAAGACTCGCTCTCTCTCTCTCCCCCCCCTCGCTTGTATTCCCGTCACACGCTCCAGCAAGATGCCTTTGACAAGCTGAAAGCCTCGCCGTCTCTTAGAACGTGCAAAGTATGTCTCAACAAAACAGCCCAACTTATTTGCTTGAGTGGAATGAAAAATAAAATATATAAAAAAAAGAGAAAAGATAACAGTCTGGCTGATGTGGAGAAGGGGTGTGAAGTAAAGGATTTCTTCACAAACACACACGCACGAGCATGCTCAACAACAACATGCTGTTTGAGTATGTCTCATCTACGAGACCGCAAAAGAAAGGTTTCATAAGGAAACTCACACCTAGTCTAGAGGATTGACAATGAAAGCAGAGGTTCTTATACACTACATGACAGGCAAACATCGCCACTATATTCTTCAAACATGGTTAGCAAAAAAAAAACCATAATGGCTGTGAACACTTTTGGTTAATCAAATATAAATAAGCGTACCTTGCCGGAGAGAAAGAAAAGAGAAGATAGCAAAGACATTTTAGAAGACACTAGCACACGCAAACCTGTACGCACACAAAGGAGGGTTAACAGATTAAGGGCATGAATCCATAGGTGATGAGATCCATTAGGCTTAATTACTCAAACCTGACTCCCATTTATTGTAGCATACAGCCCGGGGAGGGTGAAGGATCTAGAATTCAGCCCATTCGGAAGACAATTATGAATTTAATTAACTGGGATATAGCGCTCAAAGCTCTCTGCCCCATAATCCGCTTTCCTTGAGAATGGTTCTGAAAAGGATTATAAATGGCCGAGGGAGCAAGACAGGGGCTGTTTGCAGTAAGTGAGTCTTGGTGGTGCAGGAGAGGCCGAATATCATGTATTGCTTTGCTGGGCGGTTATTTATCAGGTAACGGACCACCCATCTCAGGTGGCTGCACAGAATAGAGGTGTGGGACATGTTTGTACAGTACAGTGGTGGGATTAGGAAAATCCTTGGACCTACTCCACAGTATAACTGAAACTGAACAAATATTTGCTCACTGCCATGTCATCAAGACAGGACGAAAGCTGATTTTTGGATGGGAAGTGATGGGGGCTTGTCTCTGGTTCATAAAATAAAACCCAGGCCAGATCACATCTCAAATAATCACATTATAATCACACATAACATGAACTACCAAACAGTAAACGACCCGCCTGAATCATAGGTCTGCCGTTCAAAACCAAACATTAACATAGCGCACTGCCTAGGGGTCAGTGGCATATTACCATATCCCAGCGTGAGGAGAGAGATTGTCAGGATGCAGGCCTGCGTTAGGAATCTATTAGGGCCAACAGAGAGATGGCATGCTGTTGCGATGCAACCCCTGATTTTCAATTACAATAGCAGATTAATAGCAATCAGCACACCCAGGTGGTGGTCGTGATTAGCCAAGCCAGGGAAGCATGCATAATGACATCTGTTCCACGACACACTTTACAGAGACTAGCCTAGCTCGCTCTAGTTAGCAAGGCTAGCCATGCAGGACAGCTACAGTAGGAAGCAGGGTACGGGACATCATAAATGTTGTCCCCCACCCCCACACTATCTCAAGGACATTTTGTAAAACTTAGAGAATATTTGATTTATGAGCTCAAACTATAAAAGCTGCTGATGTCAACGTCGTGGAAGGGAGGGCACAATAAAATAGTTTGCACTTTAGAAAAATGTGTTTTGTTTTGCTTTGTAGAAATATGTGATTAGCAATAGTTTGTGCTTGTTCGCTTAATGAAATTGAATAAAGAGAGGAAACTCAACCTTAGCCCTGCCGAGGAAAATGCCACAAAGATCCTGCAGATATCCATCTGTTTGGCCTCTAATTACGTTTTTCTACCCACTTTATTTAACATGACAATGTGAACCCATGGAAATGTTATTTCTTTTTAAACTGTTTTCCTTTAATCATTTAGTCATACTCCCAGCTGAGACAGCAAACAGCTGTTGTAGGAAAATGCCGATTGGGCTGTAGTTGGCACACAATAAGAATGTTTTTTTTTTACGTCAGTGTGAGCTGTTATATTGAGGTATGATAGCTATTGAGCAACTTTAATGGAACACGAACAATTGTCACATTTATCATCTTAGCACAACTGGACAAATATAATGACTCATTCTGTTTAGCTTGAAATGAGACTGGATACTAAACATGGAGCTATAGAGGTGGTGATATTTGAATCATGGAGTGTATATGTATGGACATAATCCAGTCACAGCACCCATTCAAAATAATTAACTATCAAATACAAAGTGCATCGCAAGCCTTTTGCCCAGGGAGTTGGATCATAGCAGATTGCAATCCCTTTAACACAAACAAAAAAAACTAATATAAAACATTTTAAAATAAGATGTCAGAATTGGGTCAATGTTTACGTGATGGGGACTGCAGTTTGCTTAAGTCACCGAGTTCGATAATAAACAGGCAGTCAGACGGCGATCAGCCATGCCCTGCCTTAGCTTGATAAACCCCGAGGGAGATTAAGAAGGGTGCTTTAGAAGACTGATAGACACAGGTGGTAAGCAATAACAACTAAGAGATGGGGCCGCATCCCTCATCTAAAACAACCTCTCTCTAAGAGCAAGGCAACTGCTAAACCATCCAGTGATTGATGCCCGTTATAACGGTCCTCCTCTACGCCTGAGCCCAGCGTGAAATGAATATGGCTTTGGATTTATAACGCTGGCCATATTCGGTGCAGCTTGCTGTAGGGCTCCTGCTTGAACGAGAATAATAATGAAGAACAATGGATGCACAGTCCATGGTTAGTTGGGGAGGAGGGAGGGAGGGAGTGATGGGAATCTCTAAATATTTGCCTGGTTTTTCAGTGCCATTACAGCAACATGTCAGAGCCAGCCGTTCAAGGCTGCATCATCTGGATTCCACAGGCGTTAACGGGGTGTTTTGCTTGGCGGTGAATGGCGTCCACCGACACGCGGCGTATTAAATGCTAGATGCGGCGAGCGCAGAGCGAGACGTTCACTTGTGCGGAGTAGCTGCCTGACAAACTCGGAGAAAACGGGCAGGGACGCAGGCAGAAAATGAGCGGTGGAGGAGTGAAAATGAACAGCCTGCGTATGAATTAGCAGCCTGGAGCAGTGCCTGAATGAGGACGGGGAAAAACTTAAAAATGTGAAAAACAATAAGCCACGTATTTGTGAGCACACATTTGTCGTGTGGCGAAGCCATGTCCTCGTTTTGCTCACAGCACGCATCGGCTCTGCACATCTGCAGCAAAATGGGACACGGCAACCTGTCTACCCATTATGCATGGAAGTGGCTCGTTATTGGCTAGCTTTTCAGTATTGTCATTTCCAAACACTCTTCCTTTCCCTTATCGCTCGTATATGGGGGAGGAAAGAAATGAGTGCAGATGGGAATGAGGGGTAGCGTCAGGTTAGCATCACAATGGCTTTAGTAGAGTACACTGATAAGCATGTCTGGTGTGGATGGAAAGGGGCATGAAACAAACAAAAACAAAAACAATGACAAAAGCGATTGCATGCTAATGCCTTGTTTAGTTTGCAAAAAAGGTGGTAAAAGCAGTAAAGGCTGGTTTAGGTTATTCTCGTTCTATAGAGCAATTGGGATTTGCTCAATATCGAATAACCCTACCAAACAGATAAATATTTAAACTTGTTGACTTTGTGGGGAACTTTGCGTGTCCTCAGATCAGACAATTCCCTGTGACATGGCTCATTGCAGCTCGCTGATGCAAAAGACTGTAATGAGTTACAAAACATCACAATGTAAATTTCTGTTCCGTTTCATGACTCTCAATAAATTGTGTATTTTGGAATGTCTCACACGCGCACACACAGACACACACAGACACACACACACAGCAAATATTTTCTGATTCAATAGCGTCATTGACCTGTTATCTCCATGAGAACCTTTTGTGCACTGCTTTGGGTATTTATGCTAATTCATTAAAACCTGCGATGTAACAAATGTATAACTACAACAGAAGACTGCATTTGAGAATTGCATAATAACGCTAAGTGCCGTTTTGGTTGACGGCAAAGATTTGACGTTGTGACCTTTCCAACATTCGCATGTGTTGACAACCAGCCACTAAACACGGTTAACTCTCAAGAGCAAATCCCTGTCTTGCTGTGAATACTAAGCAGACCTCATGCCACTCACAGGATTATGAAGGACTATGATATATGGCCATATGGCCTAATTTCTCTGGTTCTACTACGACGCTGCCTGTGATTGATGTTGTAGTGGCTATACTTACACACAGCAGCAAGGCTGTACTTAGCGTGCTTGAGACCAATCAGACAGCCCGCCTGCCCGCGCGGAAGCCATGTGAACTTCTGTCCGCCCTTGAAAGCTGGCACCATACTGCTCCACACACAGCACAGCGATACGTTGCATTTGCCCGTGCACGTTAGGGATGTGTGCGATTAGTCGGTTAAACACTGCTGACATCGCTACTCGGCACCATAAATACAACTCGGTTAAACATCATTTTGTTTTAGTAGCGGGTCAGTCAGTCGCTCCCTGCCTCAGAAACATGGAAATCAATCTGCTTACGCTGAACTAGCTATGGAAGTTTAGCAAGCTATAACTTATTAACACTTTCAACCAGACAGCCAATGCAGCATACAATATAGTCATACACAGTCAATATAATGTGAAATTTTCATAATGCTCTGGTCTCTCCATCCCGCTTCCTGTGAATAACGGAGCGGTTTTGGCATTATGCCATTGTTTTATCGTAGGCTATAACTGTTCATCTTCCGAAGATCAAGCGGCCTATAGATTATTCTTTTTTAAATGAAGAGAAAGGAGGCTGGTGGAGAGGGAAAGATAAAGAGTGGTCTCCATCCACATACAAAACAGCTGATCGATGAGTGCAGCTAAGGAGAGACCTGCAACCTGTACACACGTTGACAATATTACAATGTTAAGCTTGGTTGTGATCAATTTGGACGGTTTGATGAGTGTTTTGTTACAATTTTCCTTTAAAACAACAAGGAAATGAGTCGCTAGGAACATCCCTAGTACACATAAGTGTGTAGATATATCTCGTATAGGGCCTTTTCCCCCCTAGTAGGGTGCAAGACAGGCATAACCCCCTTCCCTCGCTCTCTCCACTCCCATCCTAGCAGGGGGGTGGGGGGGGGGGAGCTCGTCTGTGAGCCCTGCTGAAAGGGGTCCAGAGGTGGTTTGACATGCATGACAGGTCGTTGACAGGTCACAGAGCCGACGGAGATCAAACGCACAGTCTACTGCTGTCCCCGGAGCTGAGGGCCCAGTCCTCTAGGGAACTCAATTTCCTCAGAAACAGTGGGCCTGTGACAGGGCGGCCATGTTTCTGCCCCTGTGCAGCTGTGTTATTCCTCGTCTTTACAGGACAGGCTACTGCTTGGACGGTGACATTCAGAGCAGAACATTGCCGTTAACCTACTTACTAGAAAAGAGTAAAGAAGTCAGGAAGTACAGCCATAGAATAGGATCAACAAATTATTCCAAATCTAGCTATAACTGCAGTGAGAAGGGGTTAAAAGCACACACCGTAACACTGATGAAATTCACTGCATGTGTCACTAGTTTGGGTCCAGGAGCTAAGGTCCATAGAGAGGAATGTCTGAGGAGGAATGCCGTTTTGTGACCAAATCACCACGCCCTCTCAGCTTTATTCAATCGCCAAAGTCCCTGAGTTGTGAACACGGCCACACCGCACGGCATTAAGACGGAACTGATGCCTCTTTTCTAACGGATTGCAGGAGTTGTACTTAAAATGACATTGTGAAAATGCCAACATGAGATTGAAGCTTTTACATGACTCAACTCAAATAGACACATGGTTCTTACATTTAGAAGGCCACATCCAATTATGAGATGGACAGCAGAGGATTCCCATGGAAAATAATCAATTCTAGCAATCACATTGCTCTCATATAATCAAAACTGACAAAGTGTACGCTTGTGTTGCATTCGATAGCTGCATTCACACCCCCGTCCCCGTCCCCGTCTTGCCCTGCATGTACAGTATATAAGCGAACACACCATTACAAGTTATTACCGTGGAACCCCGAGTGGTGCATATAAAACTAATAATAATTAGCTTAGTTCAACTTAATCGAGAACCACCTGCACGCCATTACAGCAGGAGAGCAATGGCCCCAGTCTTTCCTCAAGCTATATTGGCAAATAAAACATCTACACAAGGTGATGACTGAAAGAATCCTCAAATGGACATTTTCCTTTAGCTGGAGTGCTAATGATATGAGCTATATGCTCAGACTGGATATCGATTTAGATAGACAGGCACAAAGTGTTCTATGAATCCTATTAGCAATGCAATACATGCTGTAGTCGCATTAATTACTGTATGCTGGCACGCTGTCTAGACATGTAATGTGATGAAGTGTACAGGTGCGGTAATCAGTGTTCCCTATATATAAACCACGCCATCAGACCCAGTTTGGCTTGTGTGGATGAATGCAAACAGCTGGCTGGAGCACCCAGGGTTATCCATCTCAAGCTGTGTCCTTGAACACACGGAGGGTGAAGCAAGTAGAGCGAGAGCCACAATGTACTCTATATTTGTTTTGCCCGTGTTCATGTATGCTTTTGCTACTGTAGTGCGACATCAAAATGGCCAGATGTGATTGCACAGCTGTGGCAGAACAACTGTCGGTGGTGAAACTGGATCTGCCCTGTATTGCTACATCACCAGTGGCGCATTTCACAGAGTAGGGAAGAAAAATAAAAGACAGAGAAAAAAAAAGAGAAAATAAGCAGGCCTGCCTTATTTCACGTTATATTGTAGCTTATTATATCCATGCAGTGTTGCTATGTGACTTAATATAATGGTGTGTTTTTTCTTATTTTGGACAAGATAATAATTACACCTTTGAGACAGTGAGAGGCCATCTGTTTCCCACTAAGTGCAATCAAAGAGTAAGGGCAGACACTGCAACCTCTATTTGTTGCCAGCGGATTTCAACAATTCATTACGGGGATTCAGAGCAGTGAAATTACAAAGTTATTCAGTGCCCCCTCTTGTTCCAATCACCCACTGGACTCAAACACAGTCATGCAGAGTGTCACATAGAGAAGACCTGTTATCTGTTTCCTGACAGCAGAACTGGTTCCCCAGCTCCTATAACAAGGCATGAGACTAGCTGCTAGTGGTGTTTCACTACTGCATGCCCTGCGTGTCTCACAGCACTTAAGACGTTATGTATTATGCATCAACATGTGCAGATACCATCCCCAACACAGGTACAGTCCTGGTGCCGTGACCCTTGTATAAGGGGTGTATGGGTTCATCCTAATATGGTTTCATTATGTGGCTTCACTCCCACTGAAAGGAATGATATTGGATTCAGTCTCACGTAGATCCCAAAGGGTTTCTTGTGAAGTTCTCAGAGGTGTGGACAGCTCAGAATAATCCATCTACCTGCAGACAGTCTCAACTTCTTATTCCTTCCAGTGTGTGACTGACTGGGGAAGAGAGAGTCTTTTAATTTATTTATTTTCCATCAGGCATTTTTCTGCACACCTCGAGCGGGCCCTTGCTCCCCCCATCCATCTGTTGGCCGTCCCTCACACTCATTAATCCTGCCTGTCCCCAGGTGGCTGATAGTTGGAGCTGTGTGATTAAGCTCAAATGAACCACTAGGAATAAATAGAATCTTAAGCCTCTCATGAGATGGAGGGAGGGGGAGAGGGAGAGGGAGGGAGAGAGAGAGAGAGAGAGAGAGAGAGCAACAGTTTTTGATCGGAAGGTGTTGGGGAGCGCTCGCCTCCACGGGCTGCATGCTGACAATAGTTTTGCCTTGAACGCAGCATTTTTGGCAGGCTATTTTCGACTTTAGTCGCCTGAATGTCCCTTCGGGGATCAATAAAGTACTATCATATTTTATCTTAACTTAGTCTTGGGACAAAATGCGTATGACATTTAGTTAGTTAAGCTAGCTTTCATAATTAATACCTTGTCCAATATTAACAAAAAATGTTTGACAAAAAATCTTGACATTAGTAGATATTGTAACTACATTTAGTTTAGGTTTCGTCAGCTAGCAGCTAGTCAGCTAACTGACTGTATTAACACAGTAACAACTAGTATTTTATCATCAAAAGTCAAATCTTTAGTCAAAATGTAGTACTGTATTGACTACATATGAACTTCACAAGTACCAATATCAATGGAGTAACGATCTGCTCTAAATACTGTACTAAATTCAGACATGCTTGAAATTAGATTCTACTCTAATGTGTAATCGAAATCAGCACTGCAAGCCCATGTTAAGACGCACACATGATTTAAGGCATGAATCACCTGTTATCGAATGAACACACCACTGTGACGCGGCCATGTTTGCATGGGTGTGGATGAACCGTTCCATCGAGTGCATCCCCGTCTCTGCCCATCGACCACCGCTCTCGTGGGCTCAGCCTGCTCTCCCAGAGGCCTCATCATGCCATGCAGTCCTCCAGTAAGTCAGCGCTATTGACAAGCTGTCCCGCTCAGCCAAATAGGGCCTGGCTGGGAGTACAGATACTGCTCTGGCCTTTTGAAGTGGACATGATGGATGCTATCGGGTCTCTGTGTCCTATTGGCTGGCTATTGTATGTCACAAAACCATACAGGAACCCTTGTGTTCTAAAGGGCTTTATAAATCCATGTCGCTGGCTTTGTTTAAAACGGGTGATGTGGAGAGCAAAGCGAAACAATACGACGTTGTTGCTCGGTTAGATGGATGGGCAAACCTGCATCATGTGCGAACTCTATATTAGACGCTTGGATGAAATAATCAAAGTCAGATTGAAGAGGCGTAGTGCTCATCGTCGTGCCGCGAGACATCTGCCCCGGTGTCGGCGCTTAATTGCTATTTTCTTACTTTATTTTCCTTTTTGGTGCACTTCACCATATTATCAACACGGGAGAAGGAACGGGTGTAGTTCTCATTAAGACACAGAAGGGACACAGGTGAGGCATTGCTGGGGTGGATAACAAGAGCCGTGATTGGCCACGTCTCCCTGCATGACGCATGAACCACATTCTTGCTGGAGCCATCGTCTATCCGTCTCAGATAGTGTTCTCTACACTTCTCATGCCCCAACACCCCCAGAGTTTTATCTTTCCTATTGCTCCCCCGCTGCTGCTACTGCTGCTGAATGTCCATTTCAATGTTACACAACTAGGTCTTACTAACCGCTTAATATCTCATCTGTTGGAAACCTTCGCATGAGCCTCTTAAGGTTGTCTTGGTTGGCTGTATAAAAAAAGTTGAAGGGAAAGGACTCTGTATTTGAAATAATATTGGGGTAACATTTTCTTGAAAGGTCTTACAGTAAATATGGGATATTTAAGAGATTTACCTTAAAGTATATCTGGAGTAAATTTAAAATATACTACAATAGCTGGACAACAGGCATGGAAGAATAGTATCTATCAGTACTAGCTAGTAGCTAATGTATTACTGTGTACACTACACACAAGCCGCAATAACCTAATAATATGATCTCCAGGTATGAAATAATTGTATTAGCTGGGTAACATGGCATCACCGACAGCAGCACAGCTGTAAACCGGGAGTTCACATTTAATAAACAGTGGTGTGCCATATACAGTAAGTATACCCAGGGGACTACTGCTGATATCTGTTGTAATCCCAACAGATATTGTGGCTATACGCAAGGTATTTTCATCTACTGTAGAAACAGGCTGTCAAGCTCACTACATTTCCCAGCTGCCGTTTCAACAGGCTTCATTATTACGTTTCTGCTCACGGCGTTTGGCTGACCTGTGACCTTTCCCGCCAGGCTGCCCTCATCAACAGAGGACCGACTCTAGATGAGTGAAACCTGAAACACATCCGAGGGAGGGCCGTGAATGCAAAACACAGCAGAAAGACCGGTCCCTCCGCATTCTAGAACTCCCTCCAGTCTCGGCGCATTCCATGCATTCCACTGACCAGCTCACATAGACATTACTTGAAATAAAATAAAAAGTAATACAAGTGATTTAAGACAATGCTCAGTGCTCATTATTTCTTAATTGGACATGCAGTTATTTGCGATACATTGTGTAGTTTCATTAAGATTGATGTGGAGTGTAAGTATGGTTTGATGAGTTGTTGATGTAATGAGGCATGCGGAAAAACCTGTTCCCCTTTGTGGATTAGGAAAATCCATACCTGGCAACAAGTGCGCTTTCCAAGCATTCAGTGCAGAAACCCTGACACATGCTTATCTAGCCACAAATCACACAATGCAGACTAAAGGCTAAATAGCTCAACTTCTGTGCTTGACAAACACCTGTGGATTTATATAATAGGGATGTGAATCTTCACTGGTTTCACGATTCGGTTATGATTATCGTGTCAACGATTCAATTAAATTACACGATGCATCACCTCCTCAATATTATATATTACTGCACATGGTTTTCACTAACAAATTCAAACAGTCAGATATACAAACTCAATATTTTTTATTTTATCTGCTGTTTATCTGGGGCATGCTTCCTCGGTGAAGATTTTGTTTTTTTATCATCTTTAAAGGCGGGTTTACAGTTGATTTTGCCATGAGAATATAAGGGAACACCCTTGAATGTTAAACATACTGCTACAACAGTACTACTACAGTAAGGGCACTGTGACATTACTTAAATCTCACAATTAGAGGAGAATTTAACACTATTTTTACGAAATCTTAAATTATATAACTGGATGGAAATTTTATTTTCTTACAAATCATTGTCTACAATTAAAAATGTATTCACACTACTGTTGAATGGGCTCTGTAGTCTGTAGTTCTAGTATGACACGAGAAAGAAGAAATAGGCAGAAATGACTACTAGCCTTGAGCTATTCTGAATTTGTTCAATATGACCAAAATATATCCCAATATACTTTTATATCCCGATAACTTCACATATCACATAGCAAGTTCTCTAAATTAAATTAATAAATAGTTTCTTGTCATCCAATGACCCACTCCCCCCAGGCTTGTTCTCACATTCATAGAATAGAACTATTATAAATAACACATTTATAATAAACACAAACAACACAACGCAGCCTCTGAACCACAGTGAGCAGAGGAGATGAACTCAGAATTTGTTACACTGAGTTCAAATAAACTATATAAACTAAAAGAAACGTGGTAATGTTTACAAGGAATAACATTTTTAAAAACAAAATGCCACAGAGGAAAATAATGACAAAGCTCTGCAAAAATAAACGTTTTGAAGTTTGGAGATAGCGGAGAATGAGACTACAGCTACAGTATGCTACCTATGCTACTGTATATGAACGCTGGTTTTAAGTTTACGTGCGTTACTGATATCTCAACACATTTTTAAATGGATGTAAATGTGCGATAAAAGGCGATTCATTATTTGGGCCGGTAAAACGCCGCTATGCTTAGCCAGCGGCAGTGGACCAGCCTGGGCCGTTGAGTCAAAAAGGTTTATTATTTCGGTAATGGCTGTCTACATGGCTTTAAACATCTGTTGTGTGAACCATCGCTGTCACTTTGCTCACTGATTGGTGAGTTAACATTCTTTTTTTTTGCCCGTCCATCAATGTCATTGTGGAATAATAATCATAACAACAACAATACTGAGTGAGCCTAGCGGTGGATCATTAATTCAACACAGAAAACAACAAATGAATACAACTGTACTCAGTTTGAGTATTTGCGCATAGTCTGGCTTGACTCTTACTGAGCTGAATGAAAGTGGTTGTAGAGATGCTGTTGATAGCTATCTGTGGAAAGCCGTTTGGACATTTTGCAGATAGACACTTCCATTTCATTTAATCCGCATTCATGTTATTGTTGCTATGCAAACATAGGCTGTCAGGCCCTTGTAGAAACGTAAGGCAGCTTTATTTATGTAGCACATTTCGTACACAGCGGCAATTCAAAATAAAAAAAATAAAAAAAAGGACAACATACATATACACATACACAAATATACATACCATATAAATAGCAGCAAAAACTGTCAAATGTAGGCCTATATAATAAGATTAAATAAAAGTAAGCTTTGTGAAACAAAAAAGTTCCAGGTACGAGTTGCATGATAACAAAATGCAGCTTTACCATATTTTGTTTTTATTAGTTACTGTTACGTTACGTTTGCCTTAGGATACTAGGCTACATGCTGTAGAGCTGTTTGTAGTAGTTGTATATTTGCAATTCTATTCATTACTTTTTCTTTAAGTCGATGTAAAAAGGCATGTGGTGGGTCAGTGTGGTGGGTCCGTGTTTAAACCTAGACATTTTGGCCCTGGGGTTACAGTATACTGTATGCATACACTGGCTCTGGCTCCGTAGTGGTTTTCATCATAGCCTATTAACAATTCACTATACGTCCTTTGTTTAGAAAATGTAGAGGATAGTCTTTTCTGCATATTTTTTCTCCTAACATCCTATTTTAGGACCACCGTGATTACACAGAGCACTTGCATCTTACACCATTCAGCATTTTGTGATCTTTTCAGTTATATTTTGTTATTGTAGATTTCTTAAAAATGTTGTTTTAGTCTTGTCTCGTTCTTGTGAACTCAATATCGTGCATTGTGAATGTATTACCTCTCAAGAGGCATTCACTCCATCACCCTGGTCACCGTATAGATGCCCCCATCTAGTTTCTCTACTTATCCATGCTAACTAGATGCTGACGGATAGCAGCCATTACCCAGACCAGATGAATCACACCTCAGATGCTGATCTGGGAAGGAAAATAACCACCAGAGACAAGAAGCCATCGGTCATGTAGCACCTCTCAGATACATCTTTCTAATCATTTTGGATTCCTATGGCTCAGACAGGCTTATGGAAGTGTCCTTCGGCTAGGCAGTACATTGCTTAGGCTATACGGTATAACTAAGATGCTGTAAACACTAGTCATGTTGCTGGAAAATCAGGTGTTCCAATGCACCTCGAGGCTCCTCCATGACCAAGACCATTCATATATCTTGGTGTGACACTACAGTATACCGTTGGTCAATACCGGGGGTCAATGCATGTTGCATTGACCCCCCTCCCCCTCAAATTTGCCCACCACGGTCTGGAATTTTAACAGACAAAATAGCTCTACTTTGCTACAGGATACAGAGCAGGTACAATAGCCTGGCTCTGAACATTTCTCAAAGAGACAGATTGTTGGTGTTGCCTCCGTAGTGCAGTCATATTTCGCCCTATCCAATGGGGTGGAGCAGAAGCTAGCAGCAGCCCAAAGGAACCCCTGCTGCCTCCACACAGCACTGCAGACAGAGCGGGCTGGGTGCACAAATGCCACCTCTAATTATACTCCTCTGAAGTAATGTAGGGAAAATTACTTAATTTTAACACAGCATAGGAGGTCCAACATTATGGCGACTTATTAACTTATTTCAACAGCGAACATTTTTTTCCCCCTTCACACGGAAAGGGTTCATGTAGGAGCACTTATTGCAGAGGAGCTGTTGTACAGGTTGATCTGTGAGTAAAGGAGCCGTGTGAGGCAGGGCTTCTTCAGAAGAAGAACAGCGAGGAAAAGGTCAAGCTTTTTTATGTGGGAGCTTTCGACAGAAACAGTCATGCTCTGAATCTCAAATACGACAGCTGAGTAAGAAGGAAGGGTAAAGCGGGGGGTGAGACGGAGAGGTATATAGCCAGTAAATTATGGTTTGTAGTAGTATTGTTTCTTCCTTTATCATTTGTTGTTTTAATTCACATAGTACATGAGTGCACAATCATTTAACTCTGGCCATAGTTGTGCACGTAACTAGCTAACTAGCTTCAAAACATTCCCATAAGGTTATAAACAACTACATTGTCACACTGTACTGTATATGATGCAAGACCATCCTGTTCCACAGAGCTTATGCAAGTGGGAGCATGGGAGCCCATGGTAAACAAAATGTCCAGTCTAGCCAGCCAATCGCAAGCCCCTTGGCAACCGTTGGCACAGGGATGGTTCGGAGGGGGGTGGGGCCATTTGTTAACTACTGCACTACAGGAGGGGCAAACTGATGGCTTATATTCATCAAAGCAATTAGCTAATTCAAGAGGAGGCATTGCAAAAGGCATTCTGGGTGGCTGCATTATGAACAGCGCAGCCTGATTAGCATCAAGATGCTATTTAATTACTAAAGCCATTTTGGAATTATACACACCATTACACTGTTGTTTCTGCCCTGTCAGTGATGTGTCAGGCAGGTGGTGGAGAAAGACATGTTCTGGCAAATACACAACAGGATGAGGACCAATGAAATAGGAGAGATAGATTTTTAGAGGTCTGATGAGAAATTGGCTGCTACCAAGAGAGCTATTAATACTCCTTTCACACCTTCTTCACTCATTGGTCATCATGCGTGGCACAGGAAGCGGTGGCGTGTTTACATTTGCGTAAGGCCTGTCACAAGAGTGCCCCCCCCCGCCCAGCTACCAGTGTCTCGCTCCCTTTATGCTTTCAATAAATAAAAATAAGCACGTCTCACCGCAGACAAGGCAAATCTGTAGTCACTAGAGATGCTGTCGTTCCAGCGCGTGTTGACACTAGTCTAGCGTGTAGTGCAAGGCAAACACTGAAACGTACCCAGCCACCACGGAAATATCAAGATATCTTAGGTACAGTATTGGTGACTTAAATAGTGGGTCACCCATCAATGCTTCAGTGGGTCACTCGTGGCTGTGTTTAACATCAATACAGAAGTCAACCAGCGCAGGGTTGTGATTGCAAAGACCACAACAAGGGGCGTGACACGGGGAGCGAATGATGCGCGTCACGCGGTTCCCAGGTTGCCGCCCGTGGGACCAGCCCTATCTGATGCGCTGTCTCTCACTACCCCTTCTGATCTCTCTTCCCCCTCCCCAAGGTAATTTCTGACTGCAGATAATGCCCCCTCCACCCCTTCCGGTTTCTCTTCAGAAACAATCACAGCCTTTATGTCAAGCTCTCATTACTGCCATGCAAAGAAAGATGCACCTGCACCTGATGTACAGCTCGCTCGCTCGCTCTCTCTCTCTCTCTCTCTCTCTCTCTCTCTCTCTCTCTCTCTCTCTCTCTCTCTCTCTCTCT
>JAODUH010028509.1:0-23282 GCA_027564835.1 Typhlichthys subterraneus
AGACGGGGGCCCCGGGCTTCCTCCGGGCAGGGTAACTCCTTCTCTTTTAACGTTGTTCATGGGGGTCTTCTGAACCAATGAACCATTCTTAGTCTGGCCCCTCCCCTGAGACCACTTTGCCTTGGGAGACCGTACCAGGAGCACTAGGCTCCAGACAACACAGCCCTCAGGTTCACAGGGGCACCCAAACCTCTCCACCACGATAAGGTGATGGTTCCCGGAGAGGCTTTTACAACAATCATACCTTATTAATGTATTTGCTTTCCACTGAATCACATGATAAATAGAAAGCCAATATAAATATACTTTCCTATTGAAATATATTACATATTGCAGTGTCTCTAAATAACAGGATAGGCTACAGTACGTAGCCACCCGCTAGCACCTACTACAATGTAAAGTGTGGAATGTACATTCATCAATCTGACCATCCCGTATCTAAAAGTGCACTGCTTATCTCTCATAAAACTCAGTGTGTAAACGCCAGGAAGCTAACTGCCTATTAATCCCCTGCATCAATTCCTGACCCTCTGCAGGTAGAAAAAACATAGTTTTATCTATCTTTATTAGCCCTAAATCAGTGTGTGTGTGTTTGCTTACACATTGGAACAGGCAAGGAAAATAGCATAATTGTTTATGTGTGTGTTCAGTGGTAAATAAAATATAGCAGCAACCACAACATCTGTCAATGTCGACTCCCTGTATACCACACCAACCTACAGACACACACACACACACACGTTATTATATTATCATCATCTTCTCTCCAGTCTTCACCTCCCCGTGCCTTTGTTTTGTTGTGCTTTGTTTTTAGTCTGAATACAATCTGTGATTTAAATGAAAGAAGTCAAATAATCAAAACAGGATGTTTTTGTTTTCTAAGTTCATATTTTCACTTGTGTCAATCACTTCCTCACCCTTCGCCCCTGCCCTCTTTACTTTGTCATCTTCATCAACTTTTGTACAGCTATAATGACTATGAATGCACAAAAGGCTAAATCAGATGTTTTTTACCACATGGTGCTTTTGAGCGAGGAAGAAAGTTTATGGTTTTAATGCAGCTGCACAGCATTACTGAGCAGCTCTCTATACATTAGTCCATATACCTGACGCGTGTATTGTCCTGTGTCTGTGTTAGCGTGAGGGGCAGGGTCCAATAATGCATACTGCACTTCTCCTTCCCTTGTATTAATCATCAATGTAATCCTGCTCCTGATCCTATGCTCTGATATCAATTGATATCCCCTTGGATTTAATGTTGTTAAGCTCCCTTAGGTCTGGAGGTCTTGATCTACCCACAATACCCCAGTGGCGCTGCTTTAGGCTCAGGTGTCAGCATTATGGAAACCCCTTCTCACATCAGGGCTTTGATCACTCACATCCGTGCACACACGGATGCAAAATACTGCGCAAGTGGCTCTCCCTTCCTCTCACTCATATACACGCTTTGATCACACCGACGATAAGAATCACATTGCCATCTTTGGTTCTATGCCTTGTTTTCCACAAGGCAGCCACACACGCACACACGCGCACACGCACACACACACACACACACACACGCGTCTGTGCACGTAGCTATAGATAGGGTGGTGCTGAAGATAGGGGAGTAATGTAGCTCTTTGAAACGTCTTGAACTTTGACAGTTTTCTAGAATCTTCCAGCTTTACAAGAGCCAGAAGCAAGTGTGATTTTACTACATCCCAAAAGGTGCATTAAATCCAATTAAATGAAATGTGATTGCCACAATGAGTACAATACTAGACAGGCATAGTCAATAAGATAGGCACATCAGAAAATAACATTGCAGGCTAAGCTCACAAGAAAACTAGCCTTGAAGGCCAGATGAAGCATCCACCTTCTTAGCAATACTTTCACAGAGGGACATTAATACCAAGTTCTCACTGAGTTAAGCACGCACATTCTAACACCCCCAACATTTTAATGAGGCGACAGCAGATGAATATTGTGGCAACTAGTTAATGCATCACATATTCCACGTTTGCCACACGAAACAGATTTTTGAGTGTATTAGAGTTAACTGCCAATTCTTCTGTATTGTTTACTCTCCAATGTAGCTTTAATACAGCATATCTCCATGTGCGCCTGTGTCTACAGTACGTGACGATAGGGAAATGTCTGACACGGCGGGGTCTTTGTCATGCGCTGGTTACTGAATCACCTGCTGACACCTGCGGTGGGCGCACTCTTCCTAATTGTGGTAGGGGGCAGTGTGTGACACGCGTCGCATGGCTGTGGTGCGAGCCGCCCGTAAGACGGAACACTCCGCTAAGGTTCCCAGGCAGAGTTGGCAGTTACCAGGCAGTGTTGGCACTTAAGTACAAGACAAGTCACCGCTGACAGCAAGTAGTTATGACTCACTCAAGCGCCAGATGTAGGGTGCTGTGTGTGTGTGTGTATCTATAGGGTCATTATAATGGACAGAAAATAAACAGAGCATTATATTTTATTCAAAAACACAGCTATGCCTGTTTTTAGGAAAAGGAGCACAATGTTAGCTGTTAACGGTGAGGGCATGATTCAGTGTGGTAATGCAAGACAAATACATACTGTGTAGATGGATACTGCTCTTTGCATTTAACCAATGGCCATCAACTTATTATTCACGCTGTTTTATACCTTGAGGCATAAATATATACCCTGCACTTGTTGAACATTTCTTGATTGATTGATTGCTTTTTTTAAAGCACGGTTTATAGATTATAAGTGTGAGCCTTAAGAATGAGTAGGTGAAAGAACAGAGCTGATACAGCCACGTTAATCACTATATAAACACAGCTGCAAGTGAGACAGACCACTACAAAAGACACATTACTTCTGACCTACCATTTACATCTGATCACACATCTGATCACACAAGTCAAACAATATATAAGCCAGGGACTTCTGTTAAATATATCTAATCTGCTCCTCTCCATCCATATTCATTGTCTTCCCTTATCCATATTCCATTGGAACAGGAGGTCTCACAATCTCCCATACCTTGGAATAGTCAGCAATAGAAAGGTCAGTGAGAGTTTGATATACTGTAAATTAATCTAGAGCAAATATTTTAATTCAATCATTAACCACTACTGTATGTCAAACTGCTTCGCCAATATATGTATAGTGCCATCAAAAAGAGATACATTGTGATATACAGTATTAAGTCACACTATTTACACTTTTATGTTTAATGTTAACCATGTCTCATTCAACTGAGGCATCGCTAATGTTGTCTACTAATGTGTAATGTTATTGCTGTAATGCACAAACCATCCCAGACTGTTTTATGTGCCAAATGTGCCATGAAATGATTGGTGGGAGAAAAAAAAAATATATGTAACAAAAGCCTAGTTTGTCACACCTTAACACCGGCTTATAGCTGAGATACGGTATGTCAAAATGACATGGTGAGGATTTGATGCCATGTTTTTTCAGCAACAACACAAATACCACCAGGCTAAAACAAACAGGGCAAAATTGCCGGCTCAGTCACAGGCTTTAACCTGCGCTAGGTACCGGTGGCTAAAGGGATGGACAAGCCCTGCCTCGTCATGAGGAAAACAAACCAACAAACATAACATGCTCATTGCCCTCATGGTGACTGGCTGAAGATCTGCCTATAGTCCTCCTAGCTTTATTTAGCTGAGGAGAACCTACAGTAGAAGGTGCACCTACAGCCATTTGGTGTGAATATAGGCTCAAACGCTATCTGCCCTGTAAACTAACACTTTCCTTGGCAACCGCCATATTTTTTATTAACACCTCCACTCTATACCGCTAACAGTACTACCATTATATTATACAGTACCATTATTACTGTTTCTGAGTCACGTCAGACTCAAAAACAATGTAATCTCTGACTCAACTGTAAATCTGCTAATCTGCTATTGCAGCATGCTGCCATTATCCTCAAGGGGGATTAATAACATGTACCTCTTATCCTATCATATACTACAGAACCATAATTATGAGCTCATTCACACAAGCCACATGTAACTACATTCCTCATAGCATCGTCTGAAAGAGGTGACCTTTTCAGCCATGACAATCAAGCTGGCTGACAATCAAGCAAGCACTGGCTGCTATTATGGCTATGCTTTGTTATTTAATGGGTTCCCTTTACTCTAAAATGGTAGGAGAGACTATTGGTCCTCATATTGTAATAACAAAACAAAAAATAAATGAAAAAAACTAATAATGCTCATAAAATGTTTAAATAGATTTGTAAAACTGTTTAAAAAGTGAATTATGAAACAAATATAGCTAGATGTTTGGCTTACTATACTGGTGGAACAGTGGGTGTGTTTGAAAACATGTTTGCTGGAGAGACGGTTTCTCCAGTCATGCTTTATGACACTGGGACATACAAGCGCACAGGGGATTTCATTCGGGTCCAGGATGTGTGATGGTGGGCATGTGGCTCTGTGTGTCGGTCCTCAGCGGGGAGGAGTTGATTTACGGTCCGTCAGTGACATTAGAAAGCCCCGTAGTCTACAGGCCACAATAACACAATAAGCACTGAATCAAGTGGATATAAGTTATCTCCACAAACACCACATCTACACCCATGGGAACCTGAGGTAGATTGAGTTGAAAATGTCGCAAAGCCAAGCAAGGCAGTCACGCACAGACAATACAGAGTATGCACATACAGTAAAGCCTTATTTCCACTGGGCTTGGTCGCGTTCCGGCTCCGTCACAGAGCTCTTTTCAATGCAAGGGAACCACCAAACCACCAGAAGCGTCTCTTCGCAAAAAATAGGCGGCAGTTCTATTTTTTTATCTTCTGAAAGCGACCAACTGCCAATCAGACAGAACTCATAATTTCGGTTTTGGTTTGTTGCTATGGAAACTCGGCGAAAACACAACCAGACGCTCCGCTTCTGACACGCTGCCGCTGGGGCAGGACGCAGTGCAGATGACGGAGCAAGAGCGGATCGCTGTCGTGGCGGGACGGAGACACGCCCGGCGGAGACGAGGGGCACACTGAGAAGATGTTGAAGTGTGTTAAACTGGAGAAAAGAATGAAGGAACAGTCTGTCAGGAGGAAACCGCTGTGCCTTTGTTCTCTTACTGCAGATCATGCTGTGTGTGTGTGTTTAGACAACAGCAACATATGCTTGCATGCGTGTACTGTAAGCATGTATAAGGTGTACTGCATGTGCCGGATAGGTGTGTGTGTGTGTGTGTGTGTGTGCGCGCGTGTCTAAACAGCACGGTGTGTGCGTGAGATCTAAATGTTGCCTCTAGGCGGCACTCTGAACCAGCTCAGCCTGTTCCTCTCTCTCCCTGTCTTCCCTCACTCTCTCGCACATACACTGCCGACATCATGTGCGCACGCACGCGGACACACACAGCCCTATCAGCAGTCACGGAGAATTCCTTCTTTCGCGCACCAGCTCTTAGTTACCATGGAAACCAATAAAAGAGCGGTTTGAGAAAGGGGGGGGTGGGGGTAAAGAAAATACAGAAAAAGGGGTAAAATTAGGGAAACAGTGGGGAGAGAGGGGGAAATAAAGAGGAGAAGAAAACTGTTTAGAACCAAATGGGTATAAGAGAGAGCAGAAAGAGAGACAACCGAGAAAATTGAAGTGATAGGACACACAGAGAGAGAGAGAGAGAGAGAGAGAGAGAGAGATTGGGATTGTTGCAGACAAGAAACATTGAAGGGAGGGAGGAGGGAGCAGGAGACAGAACGAGATGTATTATTTAAAGAGGTCTCACCCTTTCTAATGAGTTTGGTCAAAAAGCCCTCTGAAAGGCCCAGAAAAGCACACAATGAGACACACATGGAAAAAGTTCCCAAACAACCTAGCTCATTTACTTGATCTATTCCCAAACGTTTTTTTAAGCCAAGACCCTCAAAAAATAATTCATTGTTTGTGAGCACCCCCCCACCAATACTGTATATATACATATATACAGCATATACATACAATTATAACATCTATCTAACACACATAACAATAACATTGAAAAAAGTACCGTATTCATTCACATTATAATTTATGCATTTTATTAATAATATTTAAATTAAGAAAATAAAAGATAAATAGAAATAGAAATATCTAATTTAAAAGGATATTTTTTGTCACGCCCACGTCCCGGGGCGGGGTGGTGCCAGCCTCTCTTGCATGCTCCCGCTCCCCGGAGTACTAATCACTGATCTGTGACAGGTGGCAGTCAGGGAACCCCACACCTGTTCCTGGTTGAGTGGATGTGCTCCCCTTTATTAGCTGTCTGTTTAGTTTCACCCCTTAGGGTTATTCTTGTGTACATGCTATGTTTTGTAATCCCTTTATTGTTGCACCCCTGCGTGGTGCCGTATGTGTTGTGTTTTTCTGTTAGATTAAATCCTTTATTTTGTTAAAAAGAGTGTCTTGTCGTTCCCGACCGTCACAATTTTAATATATTGAAATAAATACATTACCCCTCAGGTGTACCTGACCCACAGTTTAAAATCAAGCCGCTCTGTGTTGGAACTATTCTCTATCCATAAGTTGTAGTACATACTGTACATCACTGAGTGTGGTTTCGAGCCGTTCTTGTTGAAAGCAGCATTGATTTCTAGAAACTTGCCACAATATTCTTGTTTCCCCAAATAGCACAAACAGAAAAACAACCGTTTTCTTTACTAAAGCACTTAAGGCCTCATGTACTAATGTGTTCGCGCCCGTTTTAGGCGTAATTGCGTTGCACTTTGCGCCTAAAAACATGGCTTTGTATGTACGAACAGCACGCACATGGCTAAAACGTAGTTCTTCCTGCTGACAAAACACAGGGTCGCAAGTTTGCTTTCCTATCCATGCACATGCATTCATGGGAGGGTCGAGGGGAGACTGGGAGTGGTGCGCAAAAATATGAGAGGAGATGCGCAAGGAGAGTCATTACCTATTCCGTTGAATGTCTGAAAACTGCGGTGCAAAGCGCAAGTCGGTTTTGCGGTGAAAATTCTCCACCTTTGAAAAGCAGGTGTTAAACCCAGTGAGCGCATTTCTTTGAACAGGGGAAGCATGCAACGGCAAGATTAATGTCACCACGATGGATACACGTACAGGCCATGGAGAGACGTGCTGAAAAATTTGATTGCTTGTGTGGTGTTAAAATAAGTGTTAATTCCACTTCTAACGCTATTTGCGTTATGGCTGCGCTCACTCTTACGTTGCGCTCGCTAACGTACGTACATGAGGCCCTGAGACCTTAAATATAAATCATAGTCCAAAATTGTGTGAACATATGCATATTATGATTCAGTAGGCTGCAAAACACTGTTTTTTTTCTTTTTCATGTAAGTGCAGTAAGAAAACTTAGTTATAAAAACCCTTTATAGAAGACACTTTCAAAACCAATTTCAGTTAAATGGATGAATCAATTTCCAGATACATTTTGAGGCATCTCAAATTCTTTGCTCATTTCAAAAGTGATCACAATATGAACTTCTATTTGTAGGCACCACATGGGAATATAAATATCAATACTTGGCTTAAGCACTTTTATAGGTTCTTCCAATATGGTGAGATGAGCTTCTTTATATTACAGTGGATCAATGTTCACACCTAACAGTAACGCTGTCTAATAATAAACAGAAGTAATCTATACTAAGAAAACAAATGGGGTGTTGATTAAAGCAGCCAATGGAAATGCTTTGTTGTAATTACTTATGTGAACTTAGGAAGGGACTGATTGATACATGACCCATGTTATTCTCTAACTGAGGTAAGGATACAGTGATAATCATAATCTTTACTGTCTGGCTGGTCAGGTCATAATTTGTTAGTTAGTAGTCAACAGAAGTGGGTAGTAGCATGTTACACTTACTCTGTTTCATTTACTTGAGTGACTTCTTGGCAAAATTGTACGTCTAACAATAGTTAGAATGCAACATACTTTTTACTTTTATTTAAGTATATTTGTGAATATTTTCTTTTACGTTTACTCCTCGGCTATATTCCAGTTGTTACTCGCTACATCAATCCGACCATTTATTATGTAAACAATGTGACCGATCTCACAACTGTTCTTTCAGTATTCAAAGTAGATCAATGGCGCCGCCGAAAAGAGCGTTTCATAGCCAGTGTCAAGCAACGTTAAGTAACCATACTGTAGAAACTCACTACAAAAATAAACTTCCACTATCCTTTTGCCTGCCACAGATGCTCCTAACTGCCTGAGTGCAAAAGGAGAGGGAGAGATACCAGCGCTTTTGACAGAAGAGCCGTGGACTGTGATTACTCTGAGCAGCTAATATATTTCGCGCCATTTTCCTTGTGGTCTGAATAAGGTGATAAATTTGTTGCTAGTTACTTTTTAAAAATAAAGTCACAGAGGGTCTGTAAAGTCGGTATATAAAGCAAAAAATGTGCCCAGTATGCAACACTGTTCATGCTAATCTAGGTGCAAACACTACATAAGAGTAGGAAAGAATTACAAATTTGGATATTTAAATTAATGATCTCCTTATTTAAAAAATATATTAAAAAATAGGAATGAAAAAGTGAAAAAGTGAGTTGATACTTGATTAGTCTTTTCTGATTCAAGTTATTTTCTGGATGACTACTTTTACATTTTTCATTATTATTCTAAAGGTAACAGTACTTTTACTTGAGCACAGTTTTTGGCTAATCTACCCACCTCTGGAGATAAACAAATGAGGCCATATCTGACTGGAAATAAAAACCCAGCAAACAATGACTCACCATTACTTGGCTCCCAACCCTGACTTCACATACCAACCAATCAAGTACATCTGCTGCAAACCACCTGACATGTTTTGTTCATTAAGCCACAGAGAACTGCACCGTAAGAGCCAAAGAGCAGGAGGTTCAGCACTGTAACTAACAGATAGGCTGTCAGGTAATACCAGAGAACCTCCCTTCTGATCTGGTGTGAAAGAGGAGGAGGAGGAGGTAGAGATGGAGGTGGTCAGGTCTCACCAGCTCAATTACCTGACACTGCATTAAGATCAATTGACCACAACACATTTAAATAAGCCTGACTAGACTGAATATGAGCTAGCAATACTTTATGTTTTCTTATTTGTGTGGGGGAGAAGATTGCTATTCAATGCTGTTCGAAAATAGCTACTCTGGGTACAATTACTCCACCCCCATTTACACACACACATACACACACACACACACACACACACACACCAACAACTCCATCTCCCAGGGTTTATTAAACACACCATTCACTAGTTTGTTAAGAAGTACAGTATAAGTCTCTGTCCTAATGTGTGTGTGTGTGTGTGTGTGTGTGTGTGTGTGTGTGTGCATGCCTGTTTGTCTTCATTTTAATGTTCCTTGCTTATCATGCCAGCTTGCTTTGTCCATTATTTTGCATATATTACCAACATGTCAGCAGGTCAAGTCCCTCTGTCACTTTTAGAGCGCACACACACACACACACACACACGCTGACAGACACTATGATTGGCAGGTTGGCAGATGCCACTTCCATGGCTCTCTGAGCTGCCAATCAAACAGACAGTCCAGCCCTCAAATCCATTCTGTCTTTCAGACTCACACATATACAGGTAAAGGATTATATGCCTTGGATCAGTGAGTCTATCTGAATGCACCATGGTAGTCTACCACAGGAAACACCATCTCAGACCCCTTGCATTCAATGTACCAGAAGCAGATTAGCAAGAAGCTTCCTCTTTACGTGTGCGTAAATATTAGGGGTGGAAGAAAAAAATCAATACAAAATATCGAGTATCACAATATTACGTTGTGCGATACTGTACCGATTCTCTAAAACACTAAAGATTAAAAATATAATTAATTAGTTATTATTATTTTTAAAATGTATTTGTAAAAGGGATTAAGGGACAAAATACATTAACCTCACATACAAACAGATTTGTAAGAATTCTGAATTCTGCATTTAAAATATCTATTGAACACAGAATGCTCTTGACACATATAGTAACCCTAGAACTTGGGTCTGCCACACCACCCAACGCTGTACCCACCATTGAGGTCACCGAGGTCTGGACCATACCGAGGTATATAATAAAACGTGAAATAATTGCTTAAAAATTACACTACTTTGGATCTACAAAGATATCATATTTGGCAAAGATAACCAAAGTCGTCGTTTGATCACCGCATAGAACTAAGCATCACCGACGTGGAGCGAGTGAACGATCACGTCAACACAACAGAATCTTTACACGCAACCGACGACACATCAGTCTTTTGATTTAGATACGAGGCTCTGAGTAACTACTCCAATGAAGAATGGAGCGCTTCATTCGTTAACAAATAGAACAGGCGGCTGAATTTGCCGAAACGTGGTTATAGGCTAACTAACTATAGATAAATTACAAAGCGAACTGCTTGTAGTTTATGCCATTCATCCACAGAGATCAGATCAGAGATCTGAGGAATAGCTTGTGTGTGTGTGTGTGTGTGCGTGTGTGTGTGTGTGTGTGTAGGTGTGTGTGTGTGTGTGTGTTTGTGCAACTTGCTATGTGTTAACCCCTTCAGTCCCTGTGTCCATAAATGGACAACATTACATGATTTTTTTGTTGTATCAGACAATGAATATTCAATAATTTGATATTTGAGTATTGCCTATAATCACTGATAGGACCTTGACTAACAAATAAGTTAACTTATAACTTTGTAGGAGAAAAGGTCAGCCATCCCACAAGACAGCTACAGTATGGCACACATACCTGCCAGAATGAGCAAAATAGCTAATATGAATATATATCCATGCCTAAGCATTATATTTTCAAATGGATGTCAACAGTCATGATACCAATATGTTGAAACATGCATTATATTATGCATGTTTTACCTAAAATGGTGTTCAAAATATTTGCTTAAATCAGTTATCGGGTCTCATCCACATCCACAGATCTGTTTGAAGTAGCTGGCATCATACGAAAAGCTGCCAAGAGCCAAAGGGATGATGTGGGAAGACTAATGGTAGCAGACAGGCACTGAGGTGGCCTTTGCATTGAATTCTAATGACTGAAGATCAGATTATAGGAACACTTCTCGATTTGTGTCTAGAATCAAATAAATTACATACTGTAGATTTATTGTCTGTCAAAAAGTAACAGAAAGGCTAAACAACAAGCCACACGGGCACACACGCCGTACACACACGCTCGAAGATAAGACTAAAAATAGACAACTGACAAGAACGGTGCATTACAGGTCAGAGTACAGTACTTATTTGTATTACCATTGTGCTTCACAAATGAGAAAAATGTCATTTTTGGGGTGAAAAACAGCTGAATACGTGCTCATCCTACAAGATCTGAGCAGCATTTCCCCAGCTTCCCATCCCCCCCACGGGTACTTTGTGAATAATTGGAACAAACATCTCTCTTACCTTTGCACAACGGAAGTGCCCTGTCCCACACAGGCTTTCCTTCATGTCCAATAACACAGGTGATGGTGGCACCACCCACTGTCGTGTAACCATGGTGACAGTGGTAAGTGACCTGGGATCCCAGTTTGTAGTCATACCCAGTCCGACTGCCGTTCATGATGTTACCAGGGTCAAAGCATGCCTCTCTTGGTTTTTCTGAGGATGGTTGAAACATCATGTTATCAACACAATTACCAAACAAAGCCTCTTACAGCTTTTCCTTTGGGAAATTAGATCAAGATAAATATTATCCCATAACCACATCATAACACGCATGCAAGGCAATGCCCCTGCTAATTCTCTCCATCCATGTAATAGAAACAAAACATCTGGTCCTTTCTATTAGTAATAGAGCGTTTTAGCTTTACTGTACATTATGGCGGGTACATAGTCTAGATTCTCACAGCCAATGGTTCAAATTTGGCATGGACCTTCTTGTGTCCTTGAGTTATGCACATTTCAAGAAGTGACACTGAGATGAATAATAGTTTGTAATATATGAAGAAAATGTTTTTTTTTTTTATTATAGTTCTTCCTATTTATTTTTCATACTTTCAATCCATTATTCTGTAAAAGGAATTAGTATTTTCCTATGCATCAAAAATGTATAAATAAACTAATACAAATTAATAATAATAATAACAACAACAGCAACACTTGTGTGTGTGTAGGAGTGTGTAAAGTACGTATTACATAATCAACAACAAATATCTTTCACCATGATACATAATGATCTGTTCTGCGTGCATACTGTACTGTGACATACTTCTACTGCACCTTGGAATGCAACAACAGGCAACATCTAGTAACTATCATGTCTAGCTATAGAAACTGCCATGGTCACAGTTATGACGGAATGCATTTACTGCACTTATGATGACTGGCAGCTGGCTGTTCCAGATACTATCGACAAATGTTTCGATAAAACAGTCGATATAAATATATATTATACAAAAATAAAACAAAAATAAAACAAAAGAAAAGTTTGAAAGTGTAAGGAACCTTTTCAAATCACCACACTATTGACAATCTGTATACATGTTATGCTCTCTGGAGAGAGAGAGAGAGAAAGCAAGAAGATGAGCTGAAGAGAGAAGGCATTAGAGGAAGCAAGCAGAAAGATGAGCAACAATCATCAGCAGTCAGCAAGGAGGCCTCCATCCATATTATAACCTGGCAATCTGCCAGCCTGTTAGCATTTGCCTGTTCTTATCTAATCACAGTGAGACATTGGGCTTGACGCGGGGAAACAAAGAGACAGAAAACCAGAGATAGAGCGTCAGAGAGTTATAGGGCAAGAGAGAGGTGAACAACGGGGAGGCACTGGAAATATGAAACTGATTAAGGTCCCGCTTTAATTAGAAATGGCGGTTGGAAGAGCGAAAAAGGCAACACTAGCGTAAAGGTGTGAGGTAGTGTACGGCAGAGAGATAGAGAGCAGGAAGGGAAATCATCTCGTTTTAATTAGAGTGGGGACGGAGAGAGAGAGAAAGATAGAGTTTATAAGGTGTGACGGAGCACATTAGCACACCCAATAACAATGGTATCTTCCAGGTTACTTCTATAGCCACACCAATAGCACAGTCTATAGTAATTTAATGTGCTAACGTACATGAGCACACACCTTTAACCATAAGAAAACTGATTATATAAATATAAATATAGTATAATAAACAGCGGTCAATCTTAAATATATTGGATAATAAATATAATCTGAGGGGAATGATGACAAAATGGAAGGGGTTAGCTACCTCTGTATTCAATGGCAAACCCAGACATGCCCAGTGACGCGTCAGATCTGAATGCCAGGAAGAGACTGTTGCTGCTGCTTTCGATCCGGTCAGGAGCCTGGTTGCCTTGGAGACTTGCTAATAATGGTCCGTTAGAATCCTCACCCTCATAAATGTGAAGGAAGTCATAACTTGGCTCCATGTTAAAACTTAGAACAAAGAAAACAAAGACAACACAAAAACAAATAATAGCAAATCAGCTACAGTACTTAAAATATCTCTAACAAGCTCCACAGATGAATTATTTTGTGTTTTTATTAAAAGATTAAAACACAACGCATTCTAATTTTCTAATTAACCTGTAAACCTAGTACTGCATACTAATATTAATGTAAATTGGCTAATAACTTATTTGGACTGTCATTATGAGCACACTGTCATTAATTGTTTGTTTTGTCTCTCATTAACTGACTGTTACATTTTCTCCCTGTGTTCGTTTAAAACACAAATTGTGTGGATATTTGGAGTACAATAAAGACAGAACATTTCCATACATTCCGCTCATACTGTACACGGTAGATCATACTGTAAGCATGTTTTGGCAGTGCTTAATTTGAGTCGGATCCTGTTCCGGAAAAAGTCAATTTTGGGGCATTTGTGCAGTGAAATGGTGACAGTGTGTGTTATGTTTGTTATGACACAAAACAGTGACCAACGTGAGCTGTGAAATACTGGAAAAGAAGTAGCATAGCATTAAACGTCAAAAGACAGTCAATATATTTTTGTTATTCAGAAATGCGAGAAATAAATATGATGGATTTTCAGAACAAAAGAGATCCAGAGAAAGTCAAACTGCACCTTCCAAAAATGCTCCTGCTAAAGACAGACCATCCCCAAGTTGCATTAAGAGCTGGCAGGGACAGTAATGGACAACAGGTCTCAAATGAATGCACCCTTCAGATATGTGAATACAATAACCATTTCTAGTGCAGCATGCGGATGAGGCTTCCCTCAAATTACCATAAAATGTACAATATGTTGAGCTGCGCCTCATTTCACACACTGAGATTTTCTGCTTTGCTCTTTTTATATCAATTTTAGGACAACAACCAAGAAATTTAGACCAGGCTCACATTAGATCTTGGATTGATTAGGCCCATAAAGATGCATATTTCCCACCAAATATCTTTCCTCCATCTGTCAATCAACAATATCCTTAGCTCCCATTGGTAGTTCCCTTACATATATTAATGTATTCCGGTAACTTTGCGTCAATGAACTTCATTGCCGTTCCAATATCTCTCCTCACTATACGTCACTGCTACTGTGTGTGCTGTGGCTTTAGGCTCAAAACGCGCTGATTCATTTAATGTTTGTGCCCTTGCAAGGTTTGTAAGTTGTAGTTTGAAGGTGTAGTTAGGTGAGCAGAAGATGAAGAATAATAAAGAGAAAAGAACAACATTAGTATGCTAGCCCACAATAAAGAGTAAGAAGAACGTAAATGTAGGCTATATTTTAAATATTTATGAAAGCCTATATTAATAAGGCTACTGAATGATTTGATTTGTCGATGTGTCAGTATCTGGAAATTGTTCACGCTATGCTGTAGTTAGACAGAGTCTGCGCATACTGTAGGCATACAATGGTATGTACATATCTGTAAGGGTGTAGTTTTAGTGACATCATGGTGCACTCGCAGGAAACCAAGGTCTATGCAGCACTGGTCACTGAGCCACTTAATATACAGTATAGTGTAGAACTTTATTTAATCAGCTAAATGTCTCATTGAGATTCAAATATCTTACAAGAGACCTGGTCACTCTCACTGAAATTGTATATTTGGGAAGAGATTCACTGTTTACGCACCGATTATGGACAATACATAACATCTATAACCTGCTACATTTCAAAACTAAGCCGGGATCAAGTGAACACTCATTCTTTAGAAGGACATCATTCAAAATACAGTAGGCCCCTTTATAAAGCATCACTTTCCACTCATTTACGTCACAGCGGCACAATGTGGGCATGTTAGCCCTGCATGTCTTCCACCTGTCACCCCATCCACCAGGCAGAAACTCACAAACAATGAAGGCACGCATTAAACGCACACAGTAAAGCCGTTCTGCGCATATGCAATCTTTGCTATCCACCCGCTAAGTCTAGTTGGTGTTTAGTATTCTGTTATGAGGCCCCACTTTCCTCAGGTGGCTGTGTACTCGTTCGTAAGTGTGCAATGTCGTAATGCTCTCAGAACAGAGGAGCAGAGGGGGCTCAACAGATACGCACAGAAAATTTAAGTATAAATATGAGGGCTGTTGTGTTAAATGCAGTTAAATGCAGAGTGACACATCTTTTGGCCCGAGTTTGCATGTGGACAACACAGACACACCCCTAATGTACTAACATTCACAAGTTTGGAATCTCCATGTTTTGCATCATTCAAGCAAGTTGTACAAGGGAAATTAAATGTAGCCAAGGCATGGTTGTAAATAATTTCCACTTGAAATTATAATTTTGTGCTTCACACTTTGCTTTCAACAAAGTGCCCTCTATTTCGCAGCAATTACAGCCATGGATACATTTTGAATTGTAGCTTTCAATTTCTTGAGATATTGTTCAGGAACCTTGAGATAGAAATACTGAACAATACATCAAGACATTTCACCTCAAGATTTCTGAAGTACTTCCTATGAATTGGATTGGCTTGATGGGCACTTATTGTGTATCATACAGTCAAGCTGCTCCCACAACAGCTTGATAGAATTTAGATCTAAGGACTGCAATGGCACTGGCCGATCCATTACAGACAGAATACTAGATTCCTCTCTAAATTCTTGCATAATTCGGCACAGCATTTTGGGTCATTGTCCTGTTGTAGGATGAAATTTGTTCCAATCAAACGTCATCTACTGGTCATGGCATTACAAAATGGAGTAGTCTTCTTTGTACAACATGCCTTAAACTATAAACAAATCTGCCACTTCATCAGCACCACAGCATTCCCAGAACTGAATTTCCATCATGCATGCTTGACGGATGGCATCAAGCACTCCTTCATTGGATTGGCGCCGCACAAAATGTGCCTCTTTGGTCTAAACACCTCAAACTTAGATCCATATAACACTTTTCGCTACTCATTCTCATTCCAGTTCTCTATTCAGTTTGCCCATTTGAATATTTTCCTTTTATTAGCCAGTTTCAGATATGGCTTTTCATTTGAAACTCTGCCTAAAAGGCTAGCGTCCTGCAGATGCATATGAACAGTTGATGATGAGACTGGTGATTTGCAGGTATTGTTTAATGAGGCTGCTATCTGAGGATCTGTGAAGCATCTGTGAGGGTTTTCTAATAATGAATAAATCTTTTAACATGATCATTTAGGATTAGGGAACGCAATGTGCCCTTGGAACACGGGAGTGATTGTTGCTGAAAATGGCATTTGTACTTTGTACGGCTATGCACAGTGCATATTTCATAAATCTCTGTAATTTCAATATATAATCGTCATAAGATAAACTAAAATGGTCTAGACTGTATTTATAAGTTATTTCCATTGAAAAATATATATTTATCTTAAAAAGCAATGATATTTCTCAGTGATTCCAACATTGTTAATGGTATTGCATGCAATATATACTGCATTTAATATATACTGTATAAAACTAACAGCTAGCTTACCTTTTGAAGATGAGTGCAATAACAAAGTCAGGGCTGACTTGGATTCTCCAGTCACACTCTTTCCCTGCTGGGTAGGGCTGAGGGTAGTTAGGTGAGAGTATTACCCCAGAGGGACCACTGACATTACTGCCACAAGTAGCTGGAGGGAGAGAGAGAGAGAGAGAGAGAGAGAGAGAGAGAGAGAGAGAGAGAGAGAGAGAGAGAGAGAGAGAGAGAGAGATAATTATCGTACAGAAGATGGGGTTTAGCAGTAGTTTGTAGAGACAATCACTCCTGATTGACCACTCAAATAAGCCCCAGTGGTGGTGGCCACATATAGACAAACAAGAGTTTGTTTTTCAGTAGAGGTGTTTAGAAGAGGTAATTATGCCTTATAGACCAGCAGTATTGCAAAATGTCTTGAGCCGACTCAAGTCAACTTTTTATACAGTTCAGTCAGTATTTTTACACAGACAGGTCAGTATTTATATGTTATATACAATTAAGCAATATAAAAGCAGAATAACAGAGTACAACAGTGGTAAACATACATACACACACTTACTGCACACATACATGAACACACAATGGAACACATTAACCAAGCGTATTAAATGTGGTATTTTCTCTTGTATTGTTTTGAACTTCAAATCACTTGTACAACACATGCACACTTGTGCACGTCTACAGGAGAGGGAAAGGTGCCATCCTTATTTCCATATATTGCCATGGGACACGTGAGGTCACAGACCTGAATAAGCGCCAGCCTGCAGCCAGGAGAAAGCAGTGATGTTGGAAAGCTGCTTGTTTTTCTGACAAATAAATTATTTGTATGCGACCATGGTGGAAAAGGTGCTAAAACATAAATATAACAGCAGCTATGTTGGTAACAAATACCATTATCAATGCCTTGGACAGAAAACAACACTGTGCTGTTCATTGATCTGTACAAAGCTTTTGATTCTTTCGACCATGAGCTACTGTTATGGTTCGATCACAATGAGACGGGTCGCTAGAACTGCGTAGCCAGCAAAACCATTGTTTGACAATGGTACGGCGCAACTGGAATGCGCTTTTCTTTTTTTTTCTTTTTTTTTTTAGGCGCAAAAGAACGTTTAAATATCCCCAACTTTTCTGCGCAAGGCTCTGAGTCGCACTATTCGTCAATGTGACAGTTGGCCCAGGCAGTCGTTCTCTTTGGCACAGGCAGCTTATCTCTGTGAGATCAGGGATTTATCAAAACGCTTTTGACGCCCCTTTAGCAACACGGTGGGATCGGTTTAACAGCTAAAGTGTCTATCTACTGTATACATCTATATGCTGATGATGTAATAGTCTACTCAATTGCCTGTTCTCTAAGTCAAGCTATTGATGAGCTCCTGACTGATTTTCAAATGCTGCAGTCCACATTATATAGTCTTAAATTGGTTCTAAATGTTAAGAAAACCAAATTCATTATCTTTTCTAGAGCTTGCTCTGAGATCTCAGCTAATGCTGACATTCATACCATAGGAGGTTACTCAATTGAAAGAGATTCATCATCCATCAAATACTTGGGTATCTGGGTGGATGATAGGCTCTCTTTTAAAGTATTTATTGATAACCTAATTAAGAAACTGAAAGTTAGGCTGGTGTTCTAACGTAATAAGGCTTGTTTTAATTTAGCTGCTGTAGGAAAACACTTCCAGTCCAGTCCTTATTTTTAAATGTGCTCGACTATCGCCTCCTCCACACTACACTGTGTAGACTATGTATATTACAGTTCATTACGATTTATATCCAATTCAGGGTACCGTACACATAACTGTGTACTTTATGATTTAGTATACTCGTCATCATTAAGCCAAAGGAGACAGCAACATTGGTATATTTTTATTTACAAATCCATACTGGGCAAACTTCATATCTGTGTAAAATGATATCACTTACTAACGGTCATTATATTTCAAGTTCCACTAGACGACTGCTCTACATTGTACCGCTGATTTGCTCGGAGGTTGGTAGAGCAGCTTTTCCTATTCTGCACCCTGGTCATGGAATAATCTTCAGAACACACTGCAGCTTAATGATGTTGTCTCCTTGGGAGAGTTCAAAGCTTTGATTAAGAACTGTGTTACTGAGGAGTGTAACTGCTATTCCTAAAATGGATGTTGTAACACGTTTATGTCTGTTTTAATGTGCTCAATTTGTTTTGCTTATTTCTCGTGTGTTGCTTTTTTTTATAAATGTTCTACCGTTGTAACGGTGTGCTACAGTATCTTGATCTTGGTCAGGTCTCCCTTGAAAAAGAGATTTTTAATCTTAAGGGACCTCCTGGTTAAATAAATACAAATATTAATAAACAGCAGTTGTATTATATGGCAGTAAAGAGTAAATGCACATATAAGCGGTTTGATTCCAAGAACCCAGCTAAGGTTCAGATTGAGACCGTAGTCCCTGTTGAGGGTTTTCATAAGGTTTGGGTTTCCTGTGTTTATTTTTATACCTGCAGACGACGTGAAAGGCGAGTTGGATGTCATAGCCCCTACCCTTATAAATTTGCCGTAGTTCTTTCATGGCAGTGACCGGTGATTTCACCCTGACTAACATAGCCCATATGTCAGGTCCCAGACAAGAGCGAGGCAAGACTCTTGACACATCTAGTCCTCAGGTGACGGCACAAGGTCCAACAACAGCTTATTACCAGCAGACCTGTGGGAGCACGGACCCAGGGATCCGTGGTGTGGAGGCCACACTATGTTCCCAGGCTTGTTGGAAGATACTGGACTGGGATTTATGGGGGTTGCACGGCGAGGACATTGGCAGGCTCTCCCATCAATTATCGCACTGACAGTGCTATTTTCTGAATAACAAACCATGGGATCGTCAAGGACATAAAAAGTATCCTCCACACAGCAATATGGCTTGCAGGATTGCACACAGCTTGTCATTGTTGTGACGGGAGGGAGCTCAGGCAGGAAAATAAAGACAGGAGAGAACATCTAGAGAAGTTAAACAGTGTGAGGGATTTGTGGAGCGGAATGAGAAAGATCCCTGTTCACACGCATTAAGGGGCATTTATTGTGGAGGGGATTTCTATGAGAGCAGATTCACAGATTTATCACAGGGGCCTGACGGGTTACTTCCAGCACTCTACAAATGACATGCAGGCCTATTGGGTATCCCACCCACTATTGTCTAATGCATTACCAAGCTGGGAAGGAGTAAAAAACAACCCACAGTTAAACGTCATTGAAACAAACACAATCAGAGTGATGATAATATTTTGTAATGGTGTGGTGGTGGTAATTGGTAACTGTGTTAATGCAAACATTTTGTACTTGGATCTGTAAAATTCAGAGTCATCTGGATTTTCTTTCTTTTTCATGTTGTTCAGAAGAACATTTATTGATTTGCTTCACTGGAAGATTTGCTTCTATGAAATTTCCTCTCTGTAGCATTCTGCAGATTAGTAATTGGATAAAAGTACCTATTGATGCGTTTGTTAATTATTTTTCAGTCTATGAGGATATTTTCCTCAAAACACAAAAATTACAAAACGTCAAAACAAATAGTCTACATTATTCTGTACAGCTAAATGTGAGCCAATGTGACTCATGCATTTGTATGCTCTTTAACATCACTATGTGAATCACATCTATGGCTGAACATATTCCGCATACCGGATCGCATACTGGTTAACTGAAAGGGATGGACACAATAAAGCACATATACACACTAGATTGGGAAAAACAGAAACATTTAGTTAAACGCTAACACAGCGAGCACTCTCCTCTACTAAATGGGTCTGTGTATTAGCATGATGAGGATGAATGCTGCAGGTCGACTGCTCAAAGCGCCTTGTTTCTTGAGTTTTTACCTGAATCCCTTTCTTCGCAGCTGCAATGACACAATTTTCTCTCAAGATCAATGAAGTTCATTTTGTCTTATCTTATTTAGACAGGAGGGAGGAGTGGCAGACAGAAAGAGACAAGCGAGGAGGCTGATGAAGACAGGGAACATAAACAGGGACAATTATAGTGGGCGGGTCAGGTCTGCCAGGAGCCCACCAGAATCGATGACACGTTCTTAAATAATAAGACAGAGCTGGTGCCACACAAATATGCTACACATCTTAACATCATGCTCCCACAGACATGTATTATATGTGTGTGGTGACTGTTGGAAGACGGACACCTACCGATACAGGTTGGAGGGTCAGGGTGCCAGTAAAAACGGTTGTCCAGCCGTACACATGTAATGGTGTCCTGACCCTGGAGCTGGTAGCCTGGGTCACACTGGAATGTCATGCTGTCACCTGGCTCCTTACTGTCCCCATACCGAGAGCCGTTCACCGGTATGCCTGGGTCGTTGCATGTAGTGGCTGTGGTGGCTGCACAAAAGCAAACGCAGATAGGAGGGACACACTTTGGGATGCTACATAAGCTAATAGTGTTATTGTTAATGGGCGCCCACACAAAGAGGCACGGGAGTGGCGAGGGTGAAAACAGGCTCAAAATACACAGCCAGCAGATTCATTTCCATTTTTGTGTTGTTTCATGTGCAGATACGGGTTTGTGTATTCCCTGCACAACCGTAACTGCGAGAGGATGAGTAATACCCTCCCCATATTCCCACTATTTCCATGCTGCTAACATTGGACAGTATTACCAACTACCCAACTAGATTGACTTTATTAATAGAAATTTGCCCTATCTGGAATCTTACCCACAAATTATAGAAAAGACACAAATGTAACTGAAAACCCAGTAATGATGATGCTGGCTTTGTTTTGACTTCAGTACTCCTTTTTTGAACTGACTAATAGCTGGTTGTGTTATGTTTTGTAATTATATCTATGTAATTTCCCTTAATTAGTGGATTGTGCAACAAGGCCGCCATTTGAGTCCACATTATTATGCACTGACATTGATTAACCCATTAGCAGAGACGTTTTGAGCAATAAAATACGTAGTCTTAATGATGGAATAACTGCCATTAAAACACGAGACTGTGATGATGACTTGGTAAGGTTTTATTACTCTAAAAGGCACTTTGGGTAGAGCGGAATTATGCTACAGTAGGATTTCCAGCTGAAAAAGTGTGCATTTCCCATCAGCCTCTTTGATTTAACCATTGACTCTCAAGCATTAGAAATCTTTAAAGGGGATTTCAATATAATGTGTAGCTCATTTTAATGCATCACAAAACACTGTCATTTAAATGATTGTCAACATATTAACAGTACATTCTAGTAGCTTAATGTACACGGACATGCCGAGCGCTGTATCCTTAAAACTTCAGTCTGTGCTTTTTCATAAATTAAAATAGTAGTTGCTTTAGCATATTAACACATTCTACTATTATTATTGATAGTGTTAAAACTGAGAGAGCAGACCTCAAGTAAGAAGGAACATCAAGTGTTTAAATGTTAAGCGATTACACAATTATTTTACATTTATCTATAACAAATGCAAACTTTGCTACAAATAAATGAATGCAGTGGTGAATATCAACATCCCTCTGGTAAATTAGTGTGGGGGTAAATATAAGGAGTCATTACCATAGTAATGGAACAACAGTGGTTTGATTAGCATGTTAGTGGGTGTAAATATTTATGCATTATATTACAGGGCATATGAAAAATAAAACAAAATGTAAACGTTTGTGTGTGAAAGAAAGACAACACAAGCAATGTAAATGGCCCAAATGTGTGTATTTGTGCAGAGAGAAAGGGAAAGGAGATAAAGTAATAAACAAGCATATAAAGTACATGCTTGCCTGTTTCTGTGAATTGTTTTCAGAAGAAACAATGGCTGTACAGTTGAACTGTATAACTGCTACTGTATCTTATAGCAACAGAGTGGATGTTTGCTCTTCTGCATGTGCTGATGTAGAAGCCCTATAGTAAGAGGCTTGATTACTTTATGTCTGACTGCTCTGTATCCTTGCCCTTCTAGTCATTTTTCAAAAGGGCAATACTGTACAAACGCACAGTGGCTCTCAAATACAGCACAATGCCACACACACCGGCCAAATTAGACCTCCCAGCATTTCCTTTACCATTGTTACCCTGGTACGACCATCCTGATTATGCAAGCTCCTTGACATCAATCTACAAACTCTCCATTTTAACAGTTTGTCACAGAGGCGGTGCCAATCAAACAATTAGCAGGTGATTGGACTCACCTGCTAATGGGTGGACTAATTACTGGACTAATCAACACATTAAATTAAATTACAACTAATGTTCAACAACATTATCATATAACAGCATAGACAGTACATTTAATTAGTGGAACATACACAATATACCTTTGTATTAATCCATTATGTAGAGGTTTCTGTTTTTTTTTTTCTAAATTTGGGAACTTTGGGAACAACATAATGAATGTCTGGTAGAATATCACATATTAAGTAATAAACTAAGACTACTGTACTCCATCCATCCATCCATCTTCTCCCGCTTATCCGGAGTCGGGTCGCGGGGGCAGCAGCTTCAGTAAGGGACCCCAA